>SZWC01003210.1:147154-175597 GCA_023375785.1 Penium margaritaceum
AGCTTGTGTTTTGTGACGCTGGGAATCTACCGACCTGGTTCAGGGAGGGCTACTGGTGCATGTGAGACTCCGATGAGCTGCTGCTGCTGCTGGGTGTGAAGTACCGCGTGCTGCTGTTGGATTGAGCTTCTGACTTCGGGGACGTGCGCGTGCAGTGGCTGCAGTGTGGCGACGCAGCTGTTGCGGTGGTAGACGGCAGCAGGCGACTGCTTCTGTGAATGCTGAAAGAAAGGGTCGATTCTCAAAATTGGCCCGGTTTTTCAAAAACCTCACATTATTGGCCAAGTAGTCTCAGCAATATCTATCCTGAACAAAATTCTGTGCACCACATCTGTTACGCCGAGCGAAACGTATGTGGTTCACAGAGATGATGTAGAGGACAACAAACAATTCGGGGGTTTGGGACAAATGGATAACTTGTATGAAGTAGTAAATGTACTTCGATCACAAGTGTCAAGCACGTTGAGCACCTGTATACAATGCCGAGAATGAGGATGGGGCATATGTCGGGCCCTCAGCGCTCGAGCCGAGCGATGCATGCAAGGTCGCGTCGTGAGAGGCTGTTTTCAAGAAGCTCCGCCAAGAAGTTGGGGGGCTTCAAGAATATCGAAGTGCTCCTTTAAGAAAGTGTGGCGCCGTCGAGAAGTCGACCAAAAAATATGAACAAATGGATAGAAATTACGACACATCTGTTGACTGTACAGAAAAGTCGAAATTTTCAGAAGCTTCTGGAACGNCGGGCCCTCAGCGCTCGAGCCGAGCGATGCATGCAAGGTCGCGTCGTGAGAGGCTGTTTTCAAGAAGCTCCGCCAAGAAGTTGGGGGGCTTCAAGAATATCGAAGTGCTCCTTTAAGAAAGTGTGGCGCCGTCGAGAAGTCGACCAAAAAATATGAACAAATGGATAGAAATTGCGATACATCTGTTGACCGTACAGAAAAGTCGAAATTTTCAGAAGCTTCTGGAACGCAACACCGGAGGTCAAGGTAGTTAGCCAAAATGCCCTCCGTCGAACGGCGTAAAATTCCTGAAGTCGATGCATAGTGGGCCATCAATGTAATTACAAAATTTCACTCGCAAAGATCACGGACTGATGGACGTAACACTTGCCCCCCCCCCCTTTTAGCCGTGATGTCCACGCATGTTAGCAAACATAGGCTAGTGACGATAGTAGCAGTCGTCAATCAGATGATCGACCTCTCGGAGGTTGTTGTAGGGCTCCGAGCTATTATGCACAACATCCTAGCCATGCCACTTGACCATGTATTCGGTCGCTTTTCCAAGGCGCCAATGTCCTAGGATGTCCTAAATAATGTATTCTGTATCCTCGTCCATTTGTATACAAAATGGAGGTGCGACGTCTCGGCCGAGGAAGTTTGTGTTGGATCCCGGTAAAGCTTGAGTTCGGAGATGTGGAAAATAGGGTGTATTTCCATGCTGTCAAGTAGGCAAAGTCGAGCAACAACTAGGGTTTGCATTTGTTCAATCTGAAACCGTCCGAGCAAGCGGGGTCTAAGCTTCGCGAAATCCTATCCCTAAAGATTGATGTTCGAAAAACTGAGAAGGACGTGATCACCATCACTGAACACATCATCGTTGCAATGTCAGTTGGATGCTCGCTTCATAGCTGCTTGAGTCTTTGCGAAGGTTGACCGCGTTCCTCCCAAATGTTTACGATGCGATGGATGTTGACTGTTGGGATGTTGCTTTGACTCTGTAATCCGGGTGGTGTGGCGGGAAGTTTTCCGTACACCACCTCGAAAGGAATTTTGCCACCTGCGGTGGAAGCGGCGGAGTTGTATGCAAGTTCGCGGTCGGCAATTCAGCTACCCAATCTGTGCCGTGGGGCTCGCATGAAATGCGGAGGAGTTGCTCAAGCATCTGATTGTTCCGCTCGGTTTGCCCGTCCGTTTGAGGGTGAAACGCCGTTGATATCTAGATCCGAGTGCTATAATGTGTCATCGGTTCGTGCCCAAAGTGGCTATTGAGGCGGCCATCTCTGTCGCTGATGATGGTACGTGGCACGCCGAGAAGCTGCACGGTCTTGTTTAGAACAACCGCGTTGTTCCTTCTACGGTGGTGTGGTCGTCGTTGAAGCAAAGTGTGATGCTTTTCAAAATCTGTCCACCACGACAAGGATGGCGTCATACCCATTGGGACTGGTGGGCAGTCCCGTCATGAAGTGCATGTTGATGTCGGTTCATGGTTTCATCAGAACAACTAGGTGCTGGAGTAGGCTGGGACACTCCTCTCGAGCTTTCAAAAAGGTCGCTATAAGAGTTACAAACTGTATCAATGATTCAATATTGTTCGGTCGTCTTCTCGACATTGTTAGAATCTTGTAAAGAAGCACCTCCATATTCTCGAAGCCCCCGACTTCTCGGCGGTGCTTCTTGAAAACAGCAACTCACTGAGCGACTTTGTACGCATTGCTCGGCTTTAGCACCGAGGACCCAACACATGCCTCATTCTCATTCTCGGCATTGCATGTATGTGTTCGACTCACTCGATAGTTTTCATCAAAACACACCTATAGCCTGATACATGTTATCCATTTGTCCCAAATCCCTGATTGTCTTTTGTCCCGCACCTAATCCTTATGAACCACCTACGTTCCGCTTGGCGTACCAATTGGTATTAGAGCATAGCGGTGCTGGTGGGGCAACCGACACATTAACCACCCAGAGACAACCTCGCGCAAGTCTTCAGTGCATCTCCACCATTTAGGAGTGTGCAAACTTGATGACAACAATGGCAAATGGAGCAGGTGTACCCAACAACAAGCAGTAGTAACCGACAAAAGACTCTGGTAATGGCGAATCAGCAGCTCACGAACAACGACGCTCTCTTGGTGTACCAGATGGTAGTAGCAGCTTGGCTGTCCAATCGAGTGTCGTGTGGCTTGCATAATGTGCAAAAAAGCTATTTGAGTGTCTGATTGGTCTGTTCCTGATCATCATTTGAGGATGGAATGCCATTATGAGCTAGATCTCACTGCCATAGCGCGTCATCAGTTTGTCCCAAGAACGTCTGGTGAAGAAATACAATCTAGTTGAGAAACGACAGCGCTCTTCCTTTTGCGGTCATGGTGGTCTTTGTCAGCGTGAAGTGCGACATTTTTAAAATCTTCCCACCATGACAAGGATGGTGTCATGATCCTCAATGGTGGCGGGCAGTCTCGCTACGAATTCCATGCGGATGTTGGCCCATGATTGAGTCGGAACAAGTAGGGCTTCGGGTAGATTGGGTGACCTCATGGGAAAGAATTTTTGTCTCTCACACGTGTCGCACAATTTGCAGAAGTTTGATACATCGGTCTGCATCTTGTCCCACCAGCCGTCTTGAGCGTCTTGTTCTGGCCAAAATGTCCATGGGAACTGGTGTCGTGGCATTCCTCCAATAGCATTCTTCTGTTGAGATGTTTCAGTACATGATGGTAGGTGTGATGATGCATCGCCAGTATTCCACGTAGCACCACCATGTTCTGAACACGTCCATGACTGCAAGCATTTCTTTCTCGTGCACCGCATAGTTGAGCTTCAGCTTGCATAGTTTTCTCGACATATACGTGACCGGTTGGTCTCCACCGCTCTTCTCTTAGAGTAGAATGGCTACAATGGCTCGATCAGACGCATCGGTGGCCATGATGTAGTCTACCACTGGATCTGCCAATTGTAAGGCTGGGGCCAAGGATAGAATGTTTCTCAAAGATTTGAACGCTTTTTGTTTGCTATCTCCCTAATTCCACTTGGTGGCTGTCCGGGTGCGATCAGAGAGAGGCCTTGAAAGTCGTTTATAGTCATTTGCCAATCGACGGTAGTATTTGCATAAGCCCAAAAATCCTTGGACAACCTAAAACTTTGTAGGCGCCGGCCAATCAGCGACCGCCTCCACCTTTTTTGTGCCCATGGTGATTGTTGTTACATGAATGCCCCTTGGCCACTAGTCTCCAGAATTGGCAAGTAGTGGACAGACCAGGCATGCACTGCTCATGTGGAGCAAGTCCCCTGGATCCTGTCCAACAGACCAGGCATGCACTGTCCTTGTTCAAGGATACGTCCCCTGGGTTTTTCTGATGATGGCTATTCAGATTGTCAATCGGACCGTACCGATGGAAAGAGCAGGTGTCAAACTGTCAGCTGTCCAAGTTTCGGGCTGATCCAACGGTCGGATTGGAAGATGCAAGATGTGTCTTGGATCAGGGGATGTCTTCCCTGATTGAGGGGATGACCTCCTTAACTTAAGGAGTGACATTGGCCGAGGCGCGCGCGCTTTGGGTTAGCCGAGGCGCGCGCTCTTTGGCTGTCAAAGGCACTCCTTAGCTATTTATGCCTTGTACTTGCCATTGTCTCAACTACTCCTTCACTTTATGTCTCTTGCTTGAGCTATGCGCTTGAGACTGAGCTTGATATGAACTGCTAAGGTGGTTGTAATCTTGCTTGTGTGAGAGTGCTGACTTCATTTGTTGGGCTCTCACACCAAGGAAGAAGAAGGCTTAGAGGCCGGGAGCCCCTAAGACCTTGAGCAAAAGCACCTGGGTAGCTAGGTCTCACCAGAGGCATAGTTAATTCCTTGGGGGTGATCGTGATCCTTTGTGATCGTGATCGTGGTGAAATTCCCTTGGACGGTTGGCAGTTGCCATTGTGTCGGCGCTGTTTTCTAGACCGGAGCCTCAGGTCACATGACTCAGGAATAGCAAAAGGGTTATGGGCCCACGCCTAGTGTGAGACTTAGTTGCAAAAAGCATACAGGTTGCTCAGTAGCTCAGCAAACGTGAGGAGCGCAGATGCTTTATCACACCTACAGGTGCTCCTCTTCGGCCCTCCGTCCAAGACCTCTCATCAGCCTGACATCGGCTCCATCAGCATAACATCGGCATCAACAGCAGGTGTAGCAGAGCGGCCTCAACGGAAGCAGATCCGCCTCAACCGCAGGTACCATGGCTCCACCTACCGTCGAGGAGAAAGGCAAGAGCGCCATCGAGGAAGGCTTGTGGACTAGCACACCTGTGGCCACCACTGGAGCTGTGACGTCCACAGTAGAGGCAGGGAGTGGCATTCATGCGCCAATTCCTAAATTTGATGGGACAGGGTTCTCGTTCTGGAAGTGGCAGTTTGATATCATAGTCGATGACCGTGATCTCCTCCCCTACTTCACATGGGAGGCTGCCCAACCACTTTCATCCCAACCAGAGGAGATCGCAGTGTGGAAGCGGGCCAATAAGAAATGCATGGCCATTCTGGTCTCAGCACTACAGCAGCATCTGCTCTCTCATATCTCCGGCCTCACAAACGCAGCTGAGGCATACAAGAAAGCATGCAAGGTCTACCAGAGTGACTCCCTCGCCAACTGTTTGTTCATCCTCCAAAAGTTGCTGAGGATGCAGCTGACTGAAGGCGAGGACGTCCTAAAAATCGTGCAGCAGTTTGAGAATCTCCTTTAGCAAGCGAGCAACATGGGCTGGAGCCTTGAAGCCGACATGCAGGGGATGATTCTCCTCATGGCTCTTCCACCAAGCTGGGACCCCATGACTACTGTGATTGGTGGCTGGCCAGAGGACCACGTGAAGTACTCCAACATCTCAGAGTACATCCGCAATGAGGCTATGCGGCATAGCCATAGTGAGGCCAACATCACAGCCTATGCTAAGGGCGCAGCAAGCAGCAGCGGCACTAGCAACTCAGGGCAGCAGCAGGGGGCAGGCGGCAAGGGGAAGGGCAAGCGACGGCCTGGCAACTGCCATAACTGTGGCAAGGCAGGGCACTGGGCACGCGAGTGCCGTGCTCCAAAGAAGGAAGGGGTCAAGGGAGAGGGAGAGAAGGGTGACAAGGGAGGCAAGGGTGGGAAGCAACCCACCGCAGTGATGGCACAAGGCACGACTGGCGCTGGCAATGCACTCCTTAAGCCAGGGGCCTTTGCACTTGACTCTGGCACAAATCACCATTCCACCAACGACAAACGGGGGTTCATCTCCATGGGCCCCTGCCACCTCAACTTCCGTTGTGCTAACGGGAGGGTGGAACTTGCTGAAGGGGTGGGTGGCAAGCTGGTTACCATCCAAGTGAATGGCCAAGAGAAGGAGC
Source organism: Penium margaritaceum (assembly GCA_023375785.1). Taxonomy (NCBI): domain Eukaryota; kingdom Viridiplantae; phylum Streptophyta; class Zygnematophyceae; order Desmidiales; family Peniaceae; genus Penium; species Penium margaritaceum. Next base: position 153,235 of record SZWC01003210.1, read on the forward strand.
TCAAGCTCACCGAGACAGTCTATCTGCCCAACTTCGCTGCCAACCTACTCTCTGTCGGCAAGATTACTGACCGAGACATGACGGTCGTCTTCGACAAGAACAGGGCCGTTATCCTTCCCACGTTGGCAGTGAGAATACAATACGCTGCAAAGAGTGTGGTGGCGAATGTTCCACGTGTGGACGGCCTCTACATCCTCCAAACCAAGGTGGAGGGTGCTGCCAAAGCTGGGGCAGCCATGACTGCCGGGGGCAGTCAGGTGGTAGAGGCAGAAAGCAGCCGCCCGTCAACAGCAGCAGATATAACAAAATCAGTGGAAGCTGCAACACCCACTCAACCCGAAGCAGTCGCTATGACTGCCACGGCATCGGAAGCGAACTGTGGCCAAAACCTTTGGCACAGGCGCTTGGCCCACGCCGCCCACTCCACGTTGGAGACAATGGGCAAGCACGAGCTAGTACGAGGCCTGGCCTTGGGGAAGGGAGAGGGTGTAGGGAAGGTGAAGAACATATGTGAGGCCTGCCTCATGGGCAAGGCTAAGAGGAAAGGTCGCAAGGGGAACAAGCACGGAAATTCGGCGAATGAACCTCTCGAGTTGGTCCACACCGACGTGTGGGGGCCGATGCTGACAGCCTCAATCGGAGGCTGCAGGTATTTCCTCACCTTTACGGATGACAAAACGAGGAAGATCTGGACGTCCTTCATGAAGCAGAAGAGTGAGGTAAAGGAGCATCTGCAGCACTTTATCGCAATGGTTGAGCGGCAGACCGGCAAGAATGTCAAGGCCCTTCGTTGTGATAACGGTGGGGAATACAAGGCCTGTGAGGGCTGGCTGGCGGAGCAGGGGATACGGCAAGAAAGTACGGTACCTGAGTCGCCCGAGAGCAACGGTGTCGCTGAACGGCTCAACCAAACCATCCTCGGGATGGTAAAAACAAGGTTGTATGAAGCAAAGCTGCCAGGACGGTTCTGGGCCGAGGCTACTAGGACAGCGGCCTACATCATCAACCTCACACCTGCATCAGCCCTTCGAGGAAAGGGGAAAAAGAAGCTAACGTCGATGACCCCACAAGAGGCATGGTCGGGCAAGAAACCAGATGTCTCACATCTGCGAGTGTTTGGCTGCCAGGCCTATGCCAAGAAGCTGACGAGGGAGGGTGCCAGTAAGCTGGATCCGCAGGCCAAGAAATGTCTGCTCTTGGGGTATGACAGTGCCCAACGCTCTTACAGGCTCTGGGACCTACAAGGCAACAAAGTGATTCGTAGTAAAGACGTGGAATTCAACGAGGCTATCGTAGGAGCAGAGCAGCAGTTCAAGGACGAGCCAGTGCCCAAACCGGGTGAATGGCTGGTTTTACTTGAGACAGGTGATGAGGCACCACAGGGGTGGAGCAACATTAAGGCAACAGAGGCAAGAGGAGTGGTAGCTTCAGGGAGAGCTGCAATAGAGGACTCTGATGTTGATTCAGATTCATCCTCCTCTGATGATGAGGACTCTTCCACTGAGGGAGAGTCTGTGGTAAGAGAACCAGAGCAGCAAGAGCAGCAGTAGCAGGAGCAGCAGCAGCAGCCGTCGCAGTATCAGGCAGTAAGACACAGCTCGCACTTGTCTATCCCACCACGACAGTATGATGCTACAACTGGTGAGTGGACTGGTCTGAGTTATGCCTTCGTGGCTAAGGGAGAGCCGTCCACAGTGGCAGAAGCACTTGCTCTACCGGATGGGGCCAAGTGGAAGGCCGCCATCGAAAGTGAGTTGGCCTCGCACAAGGAGAACAGGACATGGAAGCTGGTGGACCGGCCCGCTGGCGCTCACGTTGTAGGGTGCAAGTGGGTCATGGTCAAGAATCTGAAGCAGGATGGGACCATCGACCGCCACAAGGCGCGGCTGGTGGCCAAGGGTTTTGCGCAGCGGCCGGGGAGCAAGTACGATGAGACGTACGCGCCCGTCGTCACCTTTGCAACGATCCAGTCTCTCCTAGCAACAGCAGCAGCCAAGAACTTAGAGGTTCACCATATGGATGTCAAGACTGCATTTCTCTACGGAAAGCTTGACAAAGAAGTCCTGATGGAGGTGCCTGAGGGGGTGGATGCACCACCCGGAAAGTTTTGCAAACTTGACAAGTCATTGTATGGGCTAAAACAGGCCCCGAGGTGCTGGTACAAGGAAATGGATGCCTTCATGGAGGGGTCCGGGTTCGGTCACTGCAAGAACGACCTCAGTATGTACGTACGAGAGGACGAGGATGGCCTCGTCTTGGTGGCTCTTTACGTCGATGACTTCATCATCTGCGCATCATCGACAAAGCTGCTGAAGAACATCAAGATGCTGCTGAGCAGCCGGTTCCAGATGAAAGACCTGGGACCTCTTGAGTACTACCTAGGCATTAGTGTCACACGGGATCGCTCAGCCGGCACCATCAGGCTCAGCCAGACCAAATACATTGATCACATCCTCAAGCGGTACCACATGGAGGACTGCAAACCCGTCAGCACCCCCATGGCAGCAGATTGCATCCTCACCTCAGGTGCCGCTCCTACCAACAAAGCAGAGCAGGTCGACATGGCAGGCGTGCCATGCTAGTCTGTTGTGGGCAGTCTAATGTACGCGATGGTCGCGACTCGCCACGACATCTGCCACGTTGTGGGGCAGGTGAGCAGGTATGTGGCCAACCCTGGGCCACAACACTGGCAAGCAGTGAAGCGGATCTTTCGCTACCTGAAGGGCACGCGGCACTTGGGCATCCAGTACAGTGGGGTGCCACATTGTTCGGGCATACATGTTGCCACATTGTTCGGGCAGACATGTTGACAAAACCCCTTCACCGAGAACTCCACCTTGCAGGAAGACAGGGTATCGGCATGAAGAGCGTAACTGACGAAGACTGAAGACAGGACAAGTGGCCAGAGGTGCAAGGGAGAGATTGTTGTTGTATGAATGCCCCTTGGCCACTAGTCTCCAGAATTGGCAAGTAGTGGACATACCAGGCATGCAGTGCTCATGTGGAGCAAGTCCATTGGGTCCTGTCCAAGAGACCAGGCATGCACTGTCCTTGTTCAAGGATACATCCCCTGGGTTTTTCTGATGATGGCTATTCAGATTGTCAATCTGACCGTACCGATGGAAAGAGCAGGTGTCAAACTGTCAGCTGTCCAAGTTTCGGGCTGATCCAACAATCGGATTGGAAGATGCAAGATGTGCCTTGGATCAGGGGATGTCGTCCCTGATTGAGGGGATGACCTCCTTAACTTAAGGAGTGACATCGGCCGAGGCGCGCGCGCTTCGGGTTAGCCAAGGCGCGCGCGCTTCGGCTGCCAAAGGCACTCCTCAGCTATTCATGCCTTGTACTTGCCATTGTCTCAACTACTCCTTCACTTGATGTCTCTTGTTTGAGTTGTGCGCTTGAGACTGAGCTTGATATGAACTGCTAAGGTGGTTGTAATCTTGCTCGTGTGAGAGTGCTGACTTAATTTGTTGGGCTCTCACACCAAGGAAGAAGAAGGCTTAGAGGGCGGGAGCCCCTAAGACCTTGAGCGAAAGCACCTGGGTAGCTAGGTCTCACCAGAGGCATAGTTAATTCCTTGGGGTGATCGTGATCCTTGGGTGAAATTCCCTTGGACGGTCGGCAGTTGCCATTGTGTCGGCGCTGTTTTCTAGACTGAGGCCTCAGGCCACGTGACTCAGGAATAACAATTCATGTGCTGCCAATGATGTGACCTAGAAACTGGATCAAACAGCCACCAAAGTCACATTTTGAGAGTTTACCAAAAAATGTTTTCCCTTGAAATATTCTTAAGAAAATTTCAGAGATGTCCACTGTGCTCCTCGGGGGTGCGGTTGGACACTAGAATGTCACCAAGATATACACCGATGAAGTTGTTAAGATACGGGCCAAAGATGTTTTTCATCACCGCCATAAATGTTGCGGGGCTATTTGTGGGTCCGAACATCATAAGCGTGCTAGCCAAAGTGTGCGTACCTGGTTCAAAGTGTTGTCTTCTTGACGTCCTTAAAAGATGCATAGATGTGATGATAGCTGCTGCGTACGTCAATTCTATTGAAGATTTTAGTCCCATGGAGTTGGTCAAAAAGTTCATCTGCTCGTGGAAGAGGATAGTGGTTCTTGATGGTGATTTTGTTCAACACTTGGTAGTCCACGCACATCCACATTTATCATATTTTTGTTTTCACAAAAAGTACAGGTACTGTATACGTTAACGTGGAGGATCTCATGAGCCCCTACCTGAGCATCTCGTCTAGCTGCTTCTTGAGTTTGGTCAGCTCGTGGTTGCTCATCGAATAGGTCCCCTTCACCATTGGTACGTTGCCTTGCTTTAGGTCTATCTCACGGTCAATATTCTGTTGTGGAGGTAGCTCTCACGGTAGTTTGTCTGAAACTCCTCAGAAAGCCTTGACGAGTGCCATATACTCCTCCAGTACTGTCGCAAACTTCTCAGCTGCAATTTCTTCTACTTCCCCTAGTTTCACGCGGACTAGCTACACTTGAGCTTCGCGTCTTAGGTACCTCTTGGCCACGTCAAGAGATATAGGTCGGCATCTTGTGGCTGCTACAACTTCCACTACTGCTTCCACCTCTGTGGCTTCCCGAAACTGCCGTTGCATTGTGGGTCGCTTGACTAGAGGGAGGTGTTGTTTTCTACCAGCGATGCTGATGTAGACCCATACGCGACTCCACTCCACTTCTGGATTGTGCTAGTACACAAAATCTTGCTCAATGGGTGATTTTTTGGTCGCTCATTGGGCAAGCTCTTGAGACCATTACATCCTGCACATCTCTCATTTGTAGTCAAAGTGGTTTGCAAAGGTGGAGGATCTAGGGTCCCCTGAAGTAGTTTTTGTTGATCTTTTTTTTTTCGTAAAAAAATACAACTAGATTTTTAGGCTAACTTGGCAAAGAGGCTTAAGTAGCTGCTTTTAGTAGTAAGGAAGCTGCTAAGAAATAGCTATGAGAATATACTCAGACAATGCACCTAAAACACCATCAACAAAAGAAGTAATGGAAATCATGATCCCTTACATGGATATGTTGTGTGATAGTCCTTCTTCTATTCATAGCCATGGTAGAAAAGCAAAAGTAGCTATAGAATAAAGTAGAAAAATCTTAAATTGTTAGATGCATCACCTTTTGAAATTGTTTTCAACTCTGGTGGCACCAAAGGTAATGATATGGTTTTATGGGGGGCCACAGAAGGATCAGGAATCAGGATTGTTATTACATCGCCTATAGAACACCATGCAACATTGCATCCCTTACCAAAGATATCCAAAACGGGCCAGGTGCAACTGCACTGGGTGGCATTAGATTCACAAGGAAATATAGACTATGAACACTCAGCATATTTTTTAATGACTTTAAGCCGCACCTTGGTTAGCTTCATGCATGCTAACAATGAAATAGTTAACATTCGTGACCTTATACGTATTGGGACACTTGCTATCTTTCATACAGATGTGGTACAAACTAAGGGGAATTGTCAGTTGGACCTGCACACCTTACCTGTACCATTAGTTGTAGGCTCTGCGCATAAGTTTCATGCTCCTAAGGGTGTAGGCCTTGCATACACAAAAGGAAGTCTTCAGATTAATCCCTTCATTCTAGTAATGCGAGAAGAACGTAACAAGCGGGCGGGAAAAAAACATGTACCCGGAATTATAGGGTTAGGAAAAGCGCTAGAGCTTGCGCAAGCATATCTCTAGTTTGTCTGCTCGTGAAACAGGGCAATGATTCTTGATGGTGATGTCATTCAATGCTTTAACTCCATGCAAATTTGCATCTCTCCAGTTTTATCTTTCACAAAAAGTGCAGGTGCTGCATATGGTGACGTGGAAGGTCTGATGAGCTCGTGACCGAGCATCACATTCAGCTGCTTCTTGAGTCCGGTCAGTTTGTGGTCGCTCATCCAATAGGTCCCTTTCACCGTCAGTCTGATGCCTGGATTCATGTCTATCTTATGATCAATGTTTTGCTATGGAGGTAATTCTCAGGATGATTTATCGAGAAAAACCCCTTCAAACTCCCCAACGAGTGCTGCAAACTCCTTCGCTTGAACTGCGAACTTCTCACGTGTTGAGGCCGATATGGTCGTCTTGGCAGTTGTGATTTCTTCCATTTTCCCAGTCTCCACGTGGACTAACCATGATTAAGCCCCGCGTTGCAGGTATCTTTTGGGAAAATCCAAAGACATCTATTGTCGTTTTGTGGCTATCGCAACTTTTTGTGCTGCTTCCACCTATGCTGCTCCCCGTAACCGCCATTGTGTTGTGAGATGCTTAACCAGAGGCACATCCCATTTTCTACTAGCAATGCTGACGTATACCAATCCCTTGCTCCAGTCGACCTGCGAATTGTACCAATTCAGGAAATCTCATTCGAGGATGATTTCTGGGTTGCTTATTGGGCAAGTTCTTCAGACTGTTGTGTTCATATTTCTCAGTCGGAGAGGTTTTCAAATGTGACAGATGTGCAGCCATCCGTCGACGATTTTTCCTTCACATACTCCTGGTTCCAACTCCAAACTTAGCTTCCGAATCATGTTGTTGCTGACAAAGCTATTAGAAGCTCCTCCATCCAGTAGTTCTGGTACCGTTCTACGACTTTAACAACCCCTCGGTTGTACTCATAGCACTATCGCCGGTTTGTCATCCTCATATCCATCGACAAACTTTGTGATCTGAGGTACCCTCGTTTGCGGTGATGTGAGCTGGTCAGATTTGGGATCGGTCGGTGCAGAATCTTCTTCTCGCCATCTTCTCTAGCCATCTCCCGTTTACCGAGACCACTTTTTTTCTCTGACTTCCTTCCTTTTGATTGATGGTGTCAATTTCCATCGGAGACGAGGTTTCCGCTGGCCACAACTTTCCTTCGCCATGACAAGAGTTGTGGCTTTCGGGTTGCCAGCTGCTGGGTTCTTGCATCGGAGCGTTGTAGTTGGCGCTATTGATATAATCCGCTGCTGCGATCATTCACGGAAGGTCGTTGTGCATGCCAACTATTGCAATGGCTCACCAAATATCCCGCTTGCGGTCATTGTTGCGAAATTTGTCGGGGACGAGGTAGTTCATTGTGATGATTTTGCGGAAAATCTGCCTATGCTCATTACACTAGACTGCTGATGTAGGAGTTAGAGCCTGAGACGTGCGTCAGAGTTCTCGTTCAGTTTTCCAAAGCAAGCGAGTATAACATGCGCGAAGTCACTCCACGTTTTTGCTGGTGTGAGAGGTTTGTTCCACCTCAGATCTATCTGCTCCGGAGGTAGTACGCATGCGGTCGATGATGTGAGAGCGATTGCGTGAGCCATGGATTTTTCTCTACCAGCCTCCTGCTGTCATTGGATGGTCTTTAGATCGGACCACCAACTTATAGACGCGCCACGCAAAAGCAAGGCCGCAAGGTCAATCGTTTTTATTTCACGGTTGACCCCAAAAACGGTGAAATACACTTCCAAATACGTCAGCCACATCCTGACTGTTGGTCTCTTGGGGTTTGCAAGATCGAACGGCTAAGGGAGTGCTAGTCAAAACTTGGGTTCACTCAAGATTTGGAGATTTCTATCGATGAGAACTACGTTTTGAGTGTGGGAAATGTGGATCTCCTCCATCGCCATGTTGAATTGTTGGAGCAGACGAGTGTCGAGGCTCTCAATTCCCAATATGGTGCAAACACTCATTAATACGAGCTTCTCAACGAATGCCTTCCACCATGCCAGATGTCAACCTGATGGGCAGTGGCGGAGGCGAAGGATTCGTTGACAAAGAGGGGTCCGGGTTGGCCGTTGGGTTTCTCGGTGTTGTGCCATTCATTGTGAACGTTCTTGCTGCTATATGGTTCATCTTCAGAGCGCCAGTGTTTGCATGCTGCTGATCCTCCAACAACGGAGTATTCGTTGTGGACCGCTTTTTGTCGCCGGGTACACTCGCTTTGTCCACCATTGTCATCCCGAGGTCTGCGATCTTCTGAATGATGGACATGCGTTCAAAACTCATGTTATATAACGGCCAGGTAGTTCATGCTTCGGTTGTCCCTCTAGCGCCATTGTGCTCTTATACCAAGTGTTACGTCGAGCGGAACATACGTGGTTTTTATGGATGAGATGCAGGACAACAAACAATTGAAGGAATTGGGGAAAATGGATAACTAAGTGTACTTCTATAACAAGCATCAAATGAGTCAAGCAAATGCATAGAATGAAGATTATCAGAATGAGGCATATGTTGGGTCCTTGGCACTTGAGCCAAGTGATTCATGCGAGGTCACACCGTTATTGGTTGCTTCAGCGGCCGCCAAAAATTCAGGGGACTTCAAGTCGAGGCGAGGTTTAATGAAAGTCAATGACCGTCAAGAATTTGACTGATCAATATCAAAATGTCGATATGGTTTGTGATACTTCTTTCAACCATTCTGGAAAGTGATCAATTACAGAGGTTGGAGCAGCTGTCCAAAATGCCATGGGCCGATCTGCGTAAAAATCCTCAGGTCGACGCACGGTGGGCCATGAATGTAATGAAAAAAATTCCCACTTGCAAAGTTGAGGGACTCGTGCATGTCAGAGACATAACACCAGGCGTATTTGGCTGACTTTGTCCTGGTGAAGCCTATTACGTAGAGTACTTCGTATGTGGTTCACAGTGTTATGCAGAGCAGAACATTTGTGGTTCACAGGGATGAGGTGCACAATGGTAGAAGATTTGAAGAGTTTGAAAATATGGATAATTTATGGGGTATATTTGGTCCCATTCTCCCACGTTGGATGACAATTGGACAGAATGCCTCCACTAAAAAACGGACATGAAAGAGCGATTTACCTTGTGGGCCCTCCCCCCTCCTCATGAGGTCTTCGCTCCCATGCGAGAATCGTAATTGAGCGATGACCTCTGTGCTCTTTTTTTTCTACATAAAAATTCCCTGTTTTGATTTAGGATCTTGCATGTTCTACACGGGATCCGCCCACGCCAAACATGCAACATAAACCATTCATCAAGCAAAAATGCCGTGATTGAGATCAAGCGGAAACGCTTGTTCTGCTTTTTTTCCCTAACACGCAAACCAACCTGTTTTTACATGCAAACCCTACGCAAATTACACCTGGAATCAAATGAAGGGTTTTAGGGTTTCAGTAAAGCGTGGGCTCCTACAAGGTCCTCCGATAGTAGGGCCCGGCGGGTTCCCTTTCAATGCATTGGGAGTCTTGGATCCCCCATGCAAACCACGCGCTAACCACTGTTCAAAGAATCACAAACTCCTCAAAGGAGGGATTTGTGATTGTTTGATGGTCATGCTGATATCATCAGTCCAAAGAGGAATGCATGCCACATCACGTTGATGCAAAACGTGGGTCAAAACTATGTTTGGAGGCAAAATGGGGACATACTTCAAATAATCTACAAACAGGAAGTGGGGCATTTCACGGATCCCGCCTATATCAAGCAACAATTGAACTTTGATTACAAGTGTCAAATAACTTGAGCACTTACATACAATGAGGAGAATCACAATGAGACACATGATGGATCTTCAGTGCTCGACCCGAGCGGCATGTTCGAGGTTGCGCCATGAGTGGTTGCTTAAAGAACTCCGCCGAGAATTTGAGGGGGTTCGATAACGTCGTGGTACGGTTTTGTAAAATTCTAGTGCCGTTGATAAGTCCACAAAAAAAGTGAAAAGTTGACATGGTTCAAAATACATTTGTTGACCATTCTAGAAAAGTGGCCAAACTTATCATAACCTTCAGGTACGGAACACCGGAGGTCGGAGTAGGTGGCCCAAATTCCCTCTGCCGATCGACGTAGAAGTCACAAGATCGACCCGCGGTGGGAAAAAAATGGAAGGAGAAAACTGCCCACTAACGGAGTTTAGGGACTTGTGAATGTCTGGGACATAGAACTTCCCTCCTTTTAGCAACAACCTGGCGCATAAGCAAACGTAGGCTGGTGAGGGCAGCCGCTCGGCGGCCTCTTGGTGGTTCGCCAAGCTGAGTAGGAAGCAGTTGCTAGTGCTGAATATTTCATCCCTGTGATGGTGATGTGCTACTGCTTCATAGATGCTTGTGCCTTTGCAAAAGTCTGGCGGGTTTCCTCCCAAACATTGGAAAAATCCCGTCGGTGGATGTCAACCACAGGGATATTACCTTGGCATTTAAATCCTACAAATGTGGTGTGAAGCTTGTAGTAAACCACCTCCAATGGGGTCTTACCAGTTGCGGTGGAAGTGGAAAAGTGGTATGCGAGTTCGACAATTGGCAGTTTTCCTATCCAATCCATGCTGAGTGGTCCGCATAAAGTGCTGATAAGCTGTTGGAGTGTCCTTGGTTGGTCCACTCGGTCTGCCCATCCATTGCAGGATGGAATGACGTTGGTAGCTTGATCCAACTTTGACAATGCATCACCAATTTGTGCCTAAAAAGATGATGGTATGATGATGATATGTGATGGTAAAAATGATGGTATGTGGCACGTTGTGTAGCTGCACGACCTAATGTGGAAGCGGTTGTGCTGTTCCCTCTACGGTAACGGTGATCATTGTCGGGATGAAGCACTACATTTTTTTAAATCTTTCCACCACCACAAGGATGGCTTCAGAGCCCTTGGGAGTGGCAAGCAATCTCATGAAAAATTCCATGCTAATGTCGACTTACGGCCGAGCGTAAGTTGGGTCCTCCCCTTTGCCGCCTAAGCGGAAGTGGCGGATAGCATAGGACTGGTTATCGAGAAGCGCCTGAACAGTGCATTGAATGCATGAAGCAGGACCCAATCTTTGGTCACGTCGGTGGGTGGAGCTACGTACAGCTCCTCTAATCCATGCTCTGCTGCCCACGCCAGGAACACATCCTTCCAGGCCAGAAAATCTTGCGTGCCCAGCGGGGGCGGCGTCAAGTCCTTGTGAGAGAAAACATTGCTTAAATCCTCCCATGTCATTGTGGTGGCATCGGCACCACCACCGGAGCCTGTGGGGGCACTAGCGCTGGCTCAAGCACCTGAGCCCCCTGGGTTGGATCCCGCTTGACTCATGATGAAAAAAGGAGTCTAACAACCCCTCGTCAAACTATCTCTGTGTCGAAGAAAATGTTGGCAGCAATTCGCCGGGCCCATTTTGGGCCCAGTTTCCTGCCTTGAGCCCTGAGCTTGTTAGGAACACCCTCTTGATCCTTGGAAACTCCCTTCGGGCCACCTGAGACCTGAAAAACCTGACTGTGGGCCGAGGGGACCCGCTGTCACCTCTGAAAGGTGAGAGTTGCACGTGGGCTCACCCTCCCCTTACTTCTCCCATGGGTGTGGCCTCTCCCTTGCCTTCTGCCTCCTCTACGCTCCGCGCGCAGCTTAGGGGAAGTGCTGCGACAAGTCCTGTGGCCGAGCGTGGCCTGCTTTTGCGATAGGTGCACAGATCTGCTGCCACGACTCGGCTTCTACCACGGGTGTGGCCTCTCCCGTGCCTTCTGCCGCCTCTACGCTCTGCACACAGCCTAAGGGGAAGTGCTGCAACAAGTCCTGCGGCCGAGCGCGGCCTGCTTCCTCGGCTGCCCCCTTTTCCCCTGATTTCACCCCTTATGCTAAGCGATCCAGCTGCAAATGTGGCTCTGACACCATGAGAATCTTCCTACAATTCCAATGGAAATTTTCTTAGGTTAAATGGTGGTCTGGTGAGAGTAAGGTCTGGGTTAACAAATCCATGGCTTGACGGCCACGAAAGCTAAGTGCCGAGCTCCTACACGTAACAGCTCGGTCGGGTGAGTCACGCTGATTGAGATCCACCCAGCGGCTGGCAAGTGAGGCTCGCAGGCGCATGAGGCTCGAGCGAGGACAAAAGGCCCTTGTAGCTCGAAAACCGGCGGGCTAGTCCACGCCATGCCTCACAACCCAAAAACACGAACATGTCACACAGGTAGCTAGGAATAAACTAGGTGTCTGACGATTGTGATGTTCAGCCCTACACCAAAGTTCTAGACAAAAAAAGGTCTCGAAAGCCAAAGAATAGAAGGCGATAGGGGCAATGCCGCCAGGGGGAGGCAAGCACACGAGAGACTCCGGATAAGTCACGCATAGGATTTGGATGCGGTATGGGTACTCAGGATGCGTCACCTCCACTCTCTGGGTTAGCATGCCCTACGCACTCAGGTCCACACCAAAAGAGAGAAGTTTATACAAGGAGGATGGACAACCTTGACCTATGACGTGTGTGGTCCCTTTTTCATATCGTCTAATGGAGGCAGCCAATACTTCCTCACATGCATCCACGACAGTAGCCACAAGGTCTGGATATACTTTCTGAAGAAGAAAAGTGAAGTGAAAGAGCATCTGCAAGCCATAGTCGCTATAGCCACAGAGCAGAAAGAAGGTGAAGGCTTTCACGAAGGATACTGGGGAAAAGTACAAAGCCTGCAGGGAGTGGCTCAAAACACAGGGTATTGAACACCAGAAAACTACTCCCTACTCACCTCAAAGCAGCGGCATAGCAGAGAGGATGAACCTGATCCTCCTAGGCATGACAACGTGCATGCTCTTAGATGCCAAGCTACCTCCTAGGTTCTGGGCTGAAGAGTCACGCATGGCTACCTATCTTGTGAACCTCATACCTGTAGCAGCTCTGCAATGGAGAGGCAAGAAGAAGCAGACACAACAGCTGAAGACACCTCAAGAAGCACGGTCAGGCAGGAAGACGGACGCCTCCCATCTCAAGGTGTTCGGTTGCACCGGTTGTACCAAGGTCCAGGCGGGTGAGGGCCCTGGAAAGCTCAATGTAAGAGCACAAATCTGTGTTTTCATCAGCTATGACACGGCCCACAAAGCTTATACACTATGGGACCAAGGAGCTAAGAAGGTCACCCGCAGCAAGGACGTGAATTTCCACGAGAGGTCTGTGAGTAATGCAGAGCTTCTCAAACTTGAGAACGCTCCAAAACAGGGAGAGTTACTCACTCTTCTTGAGGAGGGAGATGAAGCACCATCTCAATGGCATGGGCTGGGTACTACAACAGGGAGAGGAGCTCATGAAGATGACTCAGAGGAATCCGACTTCGAGTCCAAGTTATCTGATCCTCTAGACCATGAGGAAGATGCCTCTCCCATCATCAACGACAAAAGAAATCTTCATCCTCTTCATCAACAACAACAACAAATAGCAGGTCCAAGGAGCAGCTCACGTTTCAAAGTCAGAGGCACTTACACGACCTGACAAAGCTGAGTGGGATGAAGCAATTTGCAATGAACTCAGCTCCATCGAGGAGAATGGAACATGGGTGCTGGTGGACAGACCTGCCGGTGCTCACGTTGTGGGGTCCAAGTGGGTGCTGAAAGTAAAAGGGAAACAAGATTACAAGATAGACAAGTACGAGGTATGGGTGGTAGCAAAGGGGTTGTCTCAACGGCCTGGCACAGATTATGATGTAACCTTTGCGCCTGTTGTGATGTTCGCATCCATACAGTCAATGCTCGCCATTGCTGCTTCCAAGAATATGGATGTCCACCAGATGGATGTCAAGACAATCTATCTTTCTCACAAACTTGACAAGGAGGTGTTGATGGAGGTTCCATAGTGGGTTGATGCTCCTGAGGGCAAGGTGTGCAGATTGGTAAAGACACTCTATGGGCTAAAACAAGCTCCAAGACTTTGGTACCAGGAGATGGATACATTCATGGCCAAGGGATCCTCCATGAACTGCGACAACAACCCTAGTATGTACGTGCATGAGAGCAACAAATGGACTATGTTGGTCGCCTTGAACGTCGATGACCTGATTGTATGCTCTTCTTCAACACAACTGCTAGACGATCCCAAGGGGCAGCTGAGTAGCAGATTCGAAATGAAGGACATGGATCCTCTTTGCTTTTACATCAGAATTGCCATCGAGTGTAATAGGGCAGCAGGTACCATCAGCCTGCACCAGAAAAAGTACATCAACTCCATCCTCAAACAATACGACATGGTAGATTGCAAGCCTGGCAGCACGCCCATGAGCTTTGTGTGCAAACACTCCACCTCCATATCCCTATCTAACGAAGCAGAGAAAACTGACATGTTGGGCATTCCACATCAGTGTGCAGTGGGCAGTTAGATGTATGCTGTGGTGACCACACGACCAGATAAAACACATGTTGTTGGTCAGGTGAGCCGGTTTGTGGTCAATCATGGTCCACTACACTTGCAGGCTGTGAGGCGCACCATGCGCTACCTTAAGGGGGCACAACACGTGGGGCTCCACTTTGGAGGCATCGCTCGATCCGCGTCACTCCGTCTCATGTGCTACACCAATGCTGATTGGGGAACCAATATTGACGAAATAAATTCTACCTATGGCTTTGTGTGTATGGTGAATGGAGGTGCTATCACTTGTACGAGCCGCAAGTAGGAATGTGCCTCTCTGTCAATAGCTGAAGCTGAGTACATCGCCTTGGATGAGGTTTGTAGAGAGGTACAGTGGCTATGCACCTTGCTATCTGAGGTAAAGGCACCACAGCCAGCAGCAACGGTCATGAAGATTGACAACATGAGCGTAATTGACATGTCCAAGAACCCAGTCCTGTCCACGTGCACAAAGGACATCAAAATCCGCTACCACTGTGCTCGGGACTTGGTCTACAAGTAGATAGTGGAGCTCGAGTACTTTGGAGCCCAGCTGAATGGGATTGGCATGCTTGCAAAGCCACAAGACAAGGATCCCCACCAGGCGGGCAGGCAAGGTATCGGCATGGTCAACGCAAGTGATAACAAATGATGATGGAAACTGATGCAAGGTGCAAGGTTGAGATATGTTGAATGTATATGCCCCTTGTTCAGTGTTGTAGGACGGATCAAGAATGCTCTTTCCCTTGTGCGCGTGTGAGCCCTGGATGCGTTGTAGTGTGACTCAACTATGCTCAGAGTCATGTGAGATATGACCTGTGAGTACACCATGTGGGTAAGTGGTTACCTTGGCCATTTTTTTTATTTGGCCAAGTGAGAGGTCATGAGTTCGATCCCGGCCCCATGCAGATCTTGGTCGTTATGGAAGCTTCCAAGAAAGAAATTCCATAGCTCGGACGTTACATGGTTGGTGTCACCTTCACACAAGGATGCTTATGTGTCAAGCCCACAGCGCAAGTCTATTAGTGATGTGGCTAGGTCAGGCCAACTCCCAGGAATGTGCCTTTAAGTTCTAGGACTAGACAGACAGCTATAGAATGACTTGTCTTCCATGTTGATCAATTCACCCTTGCTTGATGCTCTCTTGCGTATTGACGACTTGAGCTCTTCTTGAGATGTAATGCTAAGTCGTCAATTCTCCTGATGGTGAAGTGTATGTCTGATTAAGTTTGGGATGCATGACACATGCATGCAAAATCGTTTGTGAGATTTTTTGGGTTTGCGGCCTCTCTGCCTGAGGTGGTTAGCTCAACTGCTAACATGCTGCTTGTCAGTGAGTGCGCTCGCTCTATTCAGTGTTGTCGTTGTGAGGTTGGTGAACTTCTGAAGGGTAGAGATATGCTGAAGACCCGTGCAAGGTTGTTGCCTTGTCTTTTATGTCTTAGCTGCCCCTCGAGCATCGTTGCACTTTGATACCTAGTGTTACGAGGAGTGGAATGTGGGTGGTTGATAAGGATGAGGTGCAACGTAATACATGATTCAAGGAACATGGAACAATAGTGGTTGTACAGAAGAGTAATTCTACTTCAATGATTTTTTTTGAACAAGTACAGTACATATACACAATTACAAGAACCACAATGAACCATATGTTGGGTCTCCGGCACTCGAGCCAAGGGGTGCGGGCGACGTTACCTTGGGAGTGGTTGATATAAAACTCCATCAAGAAGTTGGGGGGTTTCAAGAACATCGAGGTGAAATTTCATAAAAGCCTAGCTGTAACACAATGGGTGAACAGGTTTCGAGCCTATGTGGCTGAGTGAGCCCTTACGACCCAATTTTTCATGGAAATTACAGAGGTTGGTCGTGGAGATTAACTCCTTTATGTACTGAAATCTCTCACAAAGGAATCCTGTCACCAGTATGCCGCAACCGCGGTTGGGAGGCGGAGTCCATTCTCGTCATAGGGTAACCCAAGAGGGAGGATCGATGATGTTATCATATACAACCATTTTGTCGGCGGGTTGAAGCGGCTCGACTAGATACATTCAACCTGTTGATTCAACCCTTAAATTATACTTCATTATCCACGTGGAAATCCTAGGTTTCCAGCGTGGTTAGGGATAGAGAGCTGGTTTGCAAAATTTCTTTGTCTGTGCAAGGGTATTCTGCCACTCCTCAAGTCCTCTCGTCACGTGGCATGGCCAACATGTCTATGAAAACATGTTCACCAAATCAACAGGTGGAGGTGGAACTCGGCAAGTTGGTCCCGTCGAAACTCCCACCGGTGGTCCCTCGCGAGCCCCCTCGCCATGGCAAGGGACCTTGCGAGGAGACCCTTGATGGGGAGGGGGTCCTCGTGATGTCGCATTGGGTCAATCCCAATGTGACAGATCGGGCCACACGAAGCCCATCGCAAATACTTGTGATGGGCTCCCATTCCGCCACTGGAGGTTGCGAGACCTTGAGTGGCGGCCGGATGTTGCCTCGCACTATCCAGTCACCCTCCTGTAAACTTGGAGCTTCTGCGAAGCTTCCAGTTCACAAGGCTGGTCGGCGAGGAATCCTCTTCACCGTCCAATCGACCGAAGATGGGGTTATTCCCATTTTTTTAGATAGAGGCCATGACAGACCACTTTTAGGAATGGTGCCGGTCTATCTAATGTAATGAAGTGGCATAGATTATGCCATGTTTGTTACATTCCTTTCCCTGTACTGTGAACAATCCTCGATTCATGAGGGTCTAGATTGGTTTTTGGTGGAAGGAGCCATGCTTTTTTTGTCAACAAAACATGTATTAGGCACATCTGTTTGATCATGCGCCATTGCACACGGAGAGAAGACCCAAAATATTGAGATTGATATCCTTCACGAGCACAAGATCGCACATAGATCAGCCATGTTCACAAAAAAGATTTTCACGGCAAATGCTTCCTCTCCCTCTTGCAAGGAGCGTCCATGCGATCATTGAACTAGGCATTCCCATGCGTCCAAGATCGTCGCCCTTGTACTCTTGTTTGTACTCTAATAGGTGAAGGTTCCCTGCATAAGGCTTGTGCCAGGATGGTACCCTTAGGCGCATGAGTGTGAAAGCGAGTACCTTGGTCTTGCCAATAGTCCTTGATCATGGAAGCCAGGACACGACTCTTAGGCTCCCAACTATATGTTTAGGTCCACAACCGGCCCAACTCCACAGGTATTCCTTCACAGAACATTTACCGCGTGTCCATTTGCGGTGTTGGAGGAGCCCATGTACCTCATATTGGTAGATAGTTGCGAGCATTGCAGGCGGTGGCTAGCCCATTCCTAATGTTGCATAAGATGCAAGAAGAGTGATATGAAAATCCTCATGGTGTTGAATGGTATGCACCTTGTCCACTGGCTGGCTGGCTGCACGGACAGACAATGTATGCACTGCTGTATGGAGTACATCCCATTGGTCTGTTCTGAGATAGGCCAGGAATGCACTGCCCGTAACGGATATGTCCCCTCTGGATTATCAAAGGAAACACACCTTTATGGCCTAGTTGGAACAGGAATTGGAGCTGATGGGTCGTGGGTTCAAACTCCGCAATGGCCACAGTTTTCTTTGTGGCCCAAACTGGGACAAGAAGCTTCTAGGAAGCCAACTAGGAAGCTTCTAGGAAGCTTACTATAGCCTGCCTTGAGGATGAAACTTGGCGGTCTCAGGACGCACTAAGTAGGGTTGTAGGTTGAAGCTGGCTCCAATGGAGCCACTTCCAGCAGAAGCATTAGCAAAGCTCTGCAAGTATCACAGCCTGTATCCTGCATGCATCCATTTACAGTTCTTGCGTTCTTGGGTTATCCTCGTGTTTTTGGATAGAGGATGCAAGAGACCATTTTTAGGAATGGTGCCGGTCTATGCAATGCAACAAAGAGGTATAGATTATTCCAAGTTTGTGACACTAGCTCATTTAGGAAGTTGAATAAACAACATCAAAACGTTGATGAAGTTTGCGATGCTTCTGTCGACATGTGGAAGGTAGTCAAAGTTGTCAGAACAATGATATCCCTTCTATCCAATCCGCAAGGGGGTCAGTAACGCTCTACCCGACACTTAAAACATAAGAATCCCCCGCCCGACGGTTTAAAAAGAAAACCTAGAATGCCCGCTTGCTTCATCATGCTTGATAAGCGGCATACGCTACTGATCAAGCGAAGGGAGGTGGGGCATGTCCACCCCCCATCGCCCGATCGCGATTCTCGCTCCCACGCAAAAATTGCAATCGGGCAAAAACACTCGTTTTCCATATCGAGCGGAAACGTTCATTTTTTTGTCTTACAAACTCGCAAACCACTAACGTTTTCCATGCAAACCGTAGTCAAACCCTGCCCCAAATTGCATTTGGGGTTCTAGGGTTCTATATTTGTGCGAGCTCCTACTGGGCCCCACGGTAGCGAGGCTCAGCAGGTTCCCTTTCCACAACTGGGGAGTCTTGGACCCCCCATGCGAACCACGAGCAAACCCCTGCTCGAACATTCACAAACCCCTTAAAAGAGGGGTTTCTGAATGTTCAAAAAAATTGTTGACGTTAGCATGTTGACGTTGCATCGCATGCAGCGTCGACATGCCTTTTTTTTCTCGCTGTTCGTGGGTAGGGGAGCCTTATCTTCGGAATGCCGGGTAGGGGAGTCTTATTCTTCTGAATGCCGGATAAGGTAGTTTTATTCTTCGAAACTCCGGGTAGGTTATACACACAATCAAAGTTTGTGGGCAATCCCTACATGTACCCTTTTCGGAAGCCGAAAACCGGAGGTAGGGGCAAGTGGCCAAAAGGACCTCGGTTTTTTACTTGTCCCGTGGTCGTAATGGATGGGAGCGGGAGGGTCTCCAAGATACCAAAACAAGCCCCGGGATTGAACCCAGCCCCACAAAGAACTTATAGTTTATACAATCCCGAGTGTTTCCACCAGCGGTAGAATTTCTGTGTGTTTCTGATTATTAGATGTTCTCTTCCCTCTTGTGCGCTACACATGAAGGGCGCATGTGTTATTTCATTATAGATTTTTTGGTAGGTTTTCTTTGTTTTTCTTCCAAGGGGGATTTGTGTTACTCTTAGTGACACATGGGTGACATGATCTGGAAGGAGATGGGGTGTAGTCACCGAGATAGTCGTGGTGGGGTTATGTGTTGGTTGTGTCCATCTCTCTGGGCATGGATGGTGGAATACGATGGCTTGTGCGATTTCACAGATTGTGCCTTTGTTGGTAGGTGTGGTGGGTCCTATGAGGATGTTGGGTAGTGTAGGTTTAGTCTTGAGAAAGAAGGTAATAAAAAGGGTGCGGAGGAGTTGTATGAGTGGTTGGATGTCGCGGCATTGCGCAAAACAATCCTTTAATGTTTTTGGTTCATTATAGCGTGGGCAAAGCGAGGACGAGGGGGGGGGGGAGAAAATAGTACCTGTGGTTGACTTAGATGGATCTGTAGAAGATACAAAGCATGATGTCTTGAGGGCGAAGACGGAGAGGGTGTTGAGGAGGTTGTCGTGGATATAGTGCCATTGGAAGACGGTGTTGGGGTACTTTTCTTCCCATTTTTGCTTAGATGGTGTTGAGGGGCTTTTACCTTGCAAGAAAACTTTGTAGATATCTTGGAGGGATGGGTTTCCATTCTTTATGCGATAGCTAGGGATGTTGGGTTGGTGTGGTGTGCCGAGAAAGATTCTCCTTTTCACATATACCGGTGTACAGTCTGGCCCGAGGAAAGGTTGGGGTTGGTCCCATGGGTAGCAGCACAGACGGGACGTGACCAAGCAGACTTGGAGGGGGTAGCCCCAGATTTTGGGGCTTCGCTGTCGTAGCTTGTAAATGATGGTGATGGGCAGTCCAATGAGAGAGTGTAGAGTAACGTACGGGGTGTACTTGTAGATATCCGCAAGGATAGGTGGATTTGTCATTATAGATATCCAAGAAAGGGGGAGGTGTTGTCGGACTTCCTCGAGCACTCTAGTTTGGCTAAGGATGGGTGGTTTGCCGAGCCTCTGGGAGAGAACTTGAGGGTCAAAGAGGTGTCTCACCTGTATCTTGGAGGTGAGGAGGAAGCATTCTCGAGGGGTGGTACCGAAGGGTTGAGAATTTGGTTGGAGGAGGTGTCTGTCATAGGCTACGTATTCTAGGGGGATTTCCTGCCAAGTGAGATTTGGGGGGAGGACTATGGGGTTGGTTTCTAGGAAACAAGAGAAGTTTTGTCTCCATCGTGTGCTCAGTTGGAGATTGCGAAAGTTGAGTTGCTTTGGGTGGGAGAGGAAGAAGAGTCCATTTTTGGATAGACTTTGGGTGTATAAAACTGTTTGTTTCCATTTGTCTCGAGGAGGCTTCAAGTACTCTTAGATTCATTTCGCACTTTGTGGAGTAGAATTGGATGCCTACAATGCGGAATGGGCCGTGTGTGACAGGGAAAGGTGGCCGGGTTGGGATGTGGGTGTGCTGGCGAATGGCGAGGATGACAGCTTTTGTGGGGCTTACTTTGAGGCCTGTGGTTGGCGACCATTTTGAACAGCTGTCGGGTTAGATTGAGTTCTTGGAATGAGCGAATGAGTAGGGTTGTGTTGAGTTGCGCAAAAGGACCTCGGGAGAACGGCATAAAAATACCAAATGTAAGGACTGAAAGGGCAAACTTCTGCGAGGCGACGACTTTATCGGTTTCCACGACATTCGGCATCGTCGAGGAAGGGTGGATCTGGGAAGCTCCTGTTCGAAAAACCACATCCAAAATATGTGACCGCCACCGATGACCGCACCTTTCATCCACCGGTCAATCTGGTCAGTAAATTAATCTGACATGACGTGAAAGCCTCACGGTGTAGTCCGCCCTGACGGTAACATCATGAGCAGTCTAGAAATTGTGAAAACAATGTTTTATTTTATTTGTTTATATTAAGTTTGCGCAGGATTTGTGCCATCGATAATGTAAGAAAAAACAGACCTTAAACTCAAACCATCGTTAGTATCTCAAAGCTAACGAGGCCAGTGATGCATAAACAAATATTGCGATAAATTCTCAAGCGCTGACGGCCGCGATCATTTGGGCGTCAAAGCAATCCATCCAGCCGTTCAGGTAGGCATAAAAGTTCGACCTCCGCAGCCAGGTTTGCTTCTCCGGTATGCTAAGAACCAGGTAGGTTCGGAGTTTGAAAGAGAATAGGAGCTAGTATGAGGACAAAGCCGTAACTAGTGGTATTGGCTGCATGCAGGCTTGCATCGGGGTTACGTAGTAATACACTGAAGCCGGGTTCAAACATGTTATCTGCCTTGGAAACGAGTTTTGCTCGACCTTCCCCTCCTGTCCGAGAAGTCGTCGTCGGTGAACTCATGTGCTTGCTTGCGATGTCCGGTATCTGTTTCGGAAAAAAACCCTGGTTGCCAAACGAAGTCTGTCCGATTCGCACGAATTTCTCGGACTGGGAGTCGCTTCCACAGGAAAAATCGCGCTCATAGAGTGCCTGTCTTCCGGACGCAATAAAAGTGATGAAAAAACACCTAGAAAATACTCGATGGGCTGTCGGTGGACAGAAACACCGACCGCAGACAGAATTGCCGTCGCGGAAGTCCTTGTGCAGCGGATTTTCTGACGTCATCGCTGATTCTTGGATACCGAACCGATTGCATAGGGTTACTACGTAACCCGAACGAGGAATATTTTGTCAATTTATCCGGACTGAAATGTCCACTTGCGGACCCTTGCGTCGCGTGCACAACGCATATGCACCACCTTCACCTCGACGTTTCGCGTCTGTCCCTAATTCCCTCCCATCCACCACCGTCTGCTCTCTGCAGCTTCGCCTTGCTGCCGTGCAACTCGTCTTCTAACCGCAGCGGAGGTTGCCGCCGTCGAGACTCACCAACCACTGCCGCGGGGCACTCCGTTGCGCCCACGCTCCCCCGTCTTTGCACCTTCGCCAACAACCAGCTCCGCATCGCTTCGTGCGCTGCAGCTCGCACGACTGGAGGGCGGCAGAGCATCGTGTGCGTTTCTCCGCCCTTGCAGCATCGCCTTTCATCCTCGTTCTCGTGCTCGTGCTCGTGCTCGCGCTCGTGCTCGCGCGAGGCCATGGGCAAGTCCATCAGGTCGAAGCGGCACAAGCGGCTGCGGTCGCTGCGTCGCGCCATCGCGGAGGAGCAGCACTACAAAGAGAAGCAGCAGCAGCGAGACGCTTTGCTCAGCACCATCGTCGACACCCCCTCGCCCTACACCGTGCACCTCGAACAGCAGCAGCAGCAGCAGAGGCAGCAGGAGCAGGAGGCAGCTTCTGGTGCGTGGTCTTGGGAC
>SZWC01003210.1:178655-204538 GCA_023375785.1 Penium margaritaceum
GACACAGCCGTGCCGCCAATCAGAAAGATCCAGCCTGTGCGACTCTTACCGTCCGGACTGCCGGCCCAGTCGCTGTCGGTGTAGCCCACTACGACAACAGACGGTTGACGGCGGAACATGAGACCTCGCCGAGGAGTCGAGACGACATAGTGCAGTACTCGGATCGCGGCCTCGTGGTGGAGGTAACGCGGCTCCTGAGAAAACTGGGCCAGGAGGTTGACAGCGAACGCGATGTCTGGACGTGTCGTCGTCGCCAGGAACATCAGTGACCCGATGACTCGCAGGTACGTGGTCACATCAACTGGCTCCCCCACAACTGTTGGGTCAGGACTCTTCAGCTTCACCTGGCCATCGGGTGACATGGGTGAGGACGCGCTCGGCACGAGTGGCAGGTCCTCGGCGAAGCGAGTGGACAGAGTCTGCACATAAGCAGCCTGATCGACATGGAGGATGCCCTGGGAGCGATCATGCTTGAGCTCCATGCCCAGGAAGACTCGGGCAGACCCGAGATCCTTCATCTGGTAGGTGGCGTGCAGCAGGTCCTTGACGCGTTGGATGGCGACCGTGTCTGGCGACGCAACGAGGAGGTCGTCGACGTACACCAGAACAGCAACGAAGGTCTGGCCTCGCGGACTGACAAACAGTGCAGGGTCCGCGGTGCTGTGCTGGAGCCCACCACGAAGGAGCGTGCTGGTGATCTCCTGGTTCCAGCACCGAGGCGACTGCTTCAGGCCATAGAGGGCCTTACGCAGTCGCCACAATCTCCCGGTGCCATCGTCGAAGCCTGGTGGCTGCACCATGTAAAGCTCCTCACCCTCCAGTGAACCATGGAGAAAGGCGTTGCTCACATCCATCTGATGCAGCTCCCACCCATGCTGGGCGACCAGGCTGAAGAGAGCCCGGCTGGTGGAGAACCGGCCAACTGGGGCGAAGATCTGGTCATAGTCGACCCCAGGGACGTGGGCAAACCCCTTTGCAGTGAGGCGGGCCTTGTACTTGTCCAGGGACCCGTTGGGTTTCCACTTGCGCCGAAAGACCCACTTGGCGCCGATGGCCTTCCGACCTGGAGGAAGGTCGACGAGGTCGTACACGTGGTGCTGTCGGATAGCAGCTAGCTCATCGGCGCAGGCAGCGTCTCAGTGTGCGGCCTCAGGAGAGGCTCGTGCCTCGCGCAAGGTGGCTGGGTCCTCCGGGCGTGCTGTGGAGCGGACTGAGAGAGCGTGTGCCTCTCGCGCCCCAGGTGGGATGCGCGCCAGGGCAGCCACGACAGCGTGCTGATGCTCATGATGGAGCATGGCGTAGCCCAATGCGGAGCCCGGGTGCAGATCTGCGATGATGGCCGATGTGGTCAGGCCCAGGGCCTTGGTGCCAGGGTCCCCACTCACGACCGTGGGAGTGGAGGAGGCACGGTGAGCCATAGGGGGTCGAGACGCTACCGAGCGCGGTGGGACGGTCTGCACGCTCATCGACGGCCTGGGTCGGAGGCTACCGCCGGGGCCACGTGTGTAGCGTGGCAAGGGGTGCGACGGTGCTGAGTCTGATGGGCTAGTGGAGGCGACTGGGGCTGTCGGCCTAGAGAGATCAGCGGACACGACGGGGGCTGCCGGCCTGGAGGGACCAGCAGACGCGACTGGAGCCGCTGGCCCGGAGGGACCAGCGGACGCGATTGGGGAAGCTGGCCCGGAGGGACCAGCGGACGCGACTGGGGAAGCTGGCCCGGAGGGACCAGCGGACGCGACTGGGGCAGCTGGCCCGGAGGGACCAGCGGACGCGACTGGGGAAGCTGGCCCGGAGGGACCAGCGGACGCGACTGGGGCAGCTGGCCCGGAGGGACCAGCGGACGCGACTGGGGACGCTGGCCCGGAGGGACCAGCGGACGCGACTGGGGACGCTGGCTCGGAGGGACCAGCGGACGCGACTGGGGCAGCTGGCCCGGGGGGACCAGCGGACGCGACTAGGGCAGCTGGCCCGGAGGGACCAGCGGATGCGACCGGGGACGCTGGCCTGGAGGGACCAGCGGACGCGACTAGGGACGCTGGCCCGGAGGGACCAGCGGACGCGACTGGGGCAGCCGGCTCAGAGGGACCGAAGCATGTGTCACCCGGACACGGTAGGACGGAGGACGGATTCACCACTCCCCCACGCGACGGGATAGACACAGACGAGCCGGAGTGAATGAGATCGCGAGGAAACAGGTCCTCGAAGAAGAGGGCATCCCGGGACTCGACGATGCAGTGCCTGGAGGGGTCCCAGAAGCGCCAGGCCTTGGACTAACAAGAGATACCGAGGAAGGTGCAGGGACGGCCGCGGGGGGCGAGCTTGCCGCCCTGCTGTGGGGCGGGCAGCCAAACAATGGCGACACAACCCCAGACGCGAGCGGGGCGGAGGTCAGCGCGCTGACCGCACCAATGCTGGTACGACGTGGACTGACGGGGAAGGAGACCGTGGGGAATCCGGTTCCAGACCCAGATCATGTAGGCCACGGCTTCAAAGTAGAAGCCCTCGGAGAGACCGGACTCGACATGCATGGTGCGGACGGCGTCGGCCATGGTCCGGTTCCACCGCTCGGAGACACCGTTCTGGGCGGGTGTGTAGGGCGCCAAAGTCTCGTGGTGGATCCCGTGGGAGGCGAGGAAAGTCGTGGCCTCACCCATGTACTCGCCACCGCGATCAGAGCGGAAGCGGCGAAGAGAGCGGCCACACGCGCGCTTTGCGAGGACAAGCCAGTCCTGGATGGCCCGGGCGACATCGCTCTTCTGCCTAAGACAGAAGACCCAGCGATAGTGAGAGTAGTCGTCCGTGAGGGTGAGGACATAGCGGCCATGCTCGCCGACCGACTCGGTGGGGAGAGGGCCCATGACATCAGAGTGGACAAGGTCGAGAGGGGCGGATGCACGGGAGGTAGACAAGGGGTACGTGGACCGGTGCATCTTCCCCTGAGCACAGTCAATGCAGTCTGTGGGGCACGGGAGAGGGAAAGTCTCCGGGTCAAGGCCGGAGGCAGGCTAGGTGCGAACATGCTCTCCACAGCGGCAGAGTGGACGTGGCAGAGGTGGCGGTGCAAGAGGCGGGTGTGCTGAGGAGAAAGCATGTTGGTGATGAGCACATGGCCTGTGGCGGGCGACGAGGAGCAGACGAGAGAAGAAGAGGAGAGACGAGGAACATGCCACAGGTTGCCACGGGCGGTGGCGTGCAGGACGACAAGACCAGACGGACGCAATGACACAGTGCCAACACCACGCGAGTGCACAACATCCATGCTCATGCGGTCAAGGGCAGTCATGGACAGGAGGCTGAGCTCGAGACCAGGGACGAAGAGGACATCGGTCAGAAAGACGTCACCGGCAGGACCACGAAAACGAACGACGCCAACACCATGGACAGGTAACACCTGCCCGGAGCCCGTCCGGACACCGGAGACATCGCCGACGAGACCGAGCATACTGAAGGCTTCACAAGAGGCCGTCATGTGATGCGTGGCCCCGGAGTTGATGATCCAGGTCTCAGCAGGGTCCTGGACCGGTGTCGCTAGATCGCTAACGGTCACATGGCAGCAGGCGAGGGACGCAGACGCGGTGGACGGAGGCGCGAAACGGGACTGCCAATCGTCAAGCCAAGCAACATCCTCAAGGAGAGGGGCGGAGGAGACCACGAGCGACGACGAGACAGACGAGGAAGCGGGACACGACCGCAGCTCAGTCTCAGTCATGCAGGGCTGGGCAGGAGAGCAGAAGGTGATGCAACTCGCACTTCCTTGGGGAGGAGGGCGAGGCAGGCCGAGCTGGAGAGCGATGAACTGCTCCAGCTGATGCTCACGGGAGGAGGGCCCGGGAGTGGAGACGGAGTGCGGAGTGACGGCGCCGGAGCCCGTGTAGTAGGAGGGCTGCGCCGGTGAAGGGAGCGGGGGCGCCGACAGCTGCGGGTAGAACTGCTGCGGCGCGGGTGTCTGCGGGACATGCGGAGGTGCCGGAGTGGCAGAGCCGCTGGACGAGGTCAAAGTGGTCGGGCTAACAGCGGCGACGGCGACAGAGGCGAGGCGGCGCACCCGCTGGCGCCGCATGGTAGCGATGACGCGCGCCTCGTCCGTCGGGAGAGGGCACGTGTACCACCCGTGCCCGGGCTGACCAAAGTTGTGGCAGACCGAGCCACCACCGCTGGACCCGGTCGACGACTGCTGCTGCTGCTGCTGCGGCTGACCCTTGCCTTTCTTGTTCCGGTTCTTCTTCTTCTTCCCCGACGACGATGAGGCTGCTGCGGTGGGGGAGGCGACGACCATGGAGGCAACGGCAGGGGCGGCGACAGCAGGGGAGGCGACGGCAAGGGATGCAAGCGCCTCTGTACGATGGAGCTGGGACTCCTGGCGAGCTTCCTCAATGCGGTGGAAGAGCTCGTATGCCCAGGGCATGAGGGTGCCCTGGGTCGCCATGGTGGAGAGGACGTCCTGGGGGTAGTGTACGAAGATGTCTGCGTAGTCGCTAGTGGCGCCGCGCTTGATGGTGAGGAGCGCAAACAAAGGGGGCGGAGCAGATGTGCCGAGACGACGGAGGATGTCCTCCACCCGCTGCCAGTAGGCAGTGACCGTCTCGGTCTCCCCCATGTGCAGGGAGTTGAACTCCCGGAGCAGACGGCTGATCTCAGCGTCGCTAGACAGGCGATGGGGCCTAGTGAGGACGTGCCAGGCGGCTGCAGAGTCTGGGATGTCGCCAGCCGTGATGTCGCCAAGGAAAGGCTCTAAGGCCAGGCGAGAAGCTGGAGGGGCGACTGGGACAAGGGCACGGACGGCGCGACTAGCGTCATACAACTGGTCGGCCTGGGTGGAGTCGTAAGGGAGGGTGTAGTATGCCCACATGCCCTCACCCTGCGCCCAGATTCAGAAGCTGAGCTCCCAGCTCCGGAATTGCTCGCCGGCCTGAAGCGGCGGCGGCGGCGTCTCAAAGTCCTTCTACCTGCGGCCGGCACCCGGAGTGGGGCCAAGGACGGAAGTGACTGTCTTCCGCTGGCGCTGAGTCTGCTGCTATGCTAGGTAGTACGTGGCAGCAGACACAACTGGGCTGGCGTGCCCTAGAGGGACGAAAGACGGTAGACCACTAGTGGCAGTCCGGGCGGCTACGGGCTGTAGCGCTGCAAGCTGCTGTGTCAAGGCGACAAGCTGTTGCTGAAGAGCAGCGAGGGGGTCAGGATTGCCGCCGACGACACCAGTGGGCTGCAGCTGCTGTGGCTGCTGCTACTACTGCTGCTGCTGCTGCAGGCACTGCAAGAAGGAAAGGTAGGGGTCCCCCAACAGAGGAGGACCCCTCCTCGCTTGGGCTACCTTCCATGGTGTGGTGTAACTTGTTTTGTTTTTTTTGTTCTCTTTTGTCTTTGCTGATAACAGCAGAGGTGGTGGGAGTTCTACCCACCCCTTGAGTTTTCCCCCTTCCCTTTCTCCCCCCCCTCCTCCTTTTTTTTTCTTCTTTGTTGATGACGCCAGCAGTGACATCAGTAGTGATGTCAGTAGCGGGATGCTGACGTCAGTAGTGGGGGTCGTTGGGGCCGCCGTTGTTGCTGTTGATGGTGCTGCTGCAGACGCTGCACCTGCTGCTGTTGCTGCTGCTGCTGCTACTACTGCTTTTGCTGCTGCGGCTGTTGGTGCTGCTGCCGCTGCGGCTGCGGCTGCTGCTGCTGCTGATGCAGGTGCTGCTGCAGCTGCTGCTACAGCTACTGCAGCTGCTGCTGCTGCTGCTGCTGTGGCTGTAGCTGCTGCTGCAGCTGCTGCGGCTGCGGCTGCTGCTGTGGCTGTACTTGCTGTGGCTGCAACTACAGCTGCAGCGGCGGCTGCTGCGAGCTGCTGCGGCTGCTGAGGCTGCTGCGGCTTGCTCCTGTTGCTACACGCTGCTGAGGCTGTTGCTACACGCAGCAGCCGCCACTGCAGCTGTAGTTGCAGCCACAGCAACTACAGCCGCAGCAGCAGCCGCAGCCGCAGCAGCTGCAGCATCAGCTACAGCCACAGCAGCAGCAGCAGCAGCAGCTGCAGTAGCTGTAGCAGCAGCTGCAGCAGCACCTGCATCAGCAGCAGCAGCAGCCGCAGCCGCAGCGGCAGCAGCACCAACAGCCGCAGCAGCAAAAGCAGTAGTAGCAGCAGCAGCAGCAATAGCAGCAGGTGCAGCGTCTGCAGCAGCACCATCAGCAGCAACAACGGCGGCCCCAACGACCCCCACTACTGACGTCAGCATCCCGCTACAGCTACTGCAGCTGCTGCTGCTGCTGCTGCTGCTGTGGCTGTAGCTGCTGCTGCAGCTGCTGCGGCTGCGGCTGCTGCTGCGGCTGTAGTTGCTGTGGCTGCAACTACAGCTGCAGCGGCGGCTGCTGCGAGCTGCTGCGGCTGCTGAGGCTGCTGCGGGCTGCCGCTGCTGCTCGCTGCTGTTGCGGGCTGCAGCAGCAGGCTGCTGCTGCGGGCTGCGGGATGGGGTTTTCTTTTTTTTTTCCTTTTTTTTCTTTCTATCACAACGGACAGCAGCCCGCTGTCTGTTACGAGCAGCGGGCTGCTGCTCGCAGGCAGCAGCGAGCTGCTGCTCGCTGCTCACTTACGGCGAGCTACGAGTAGCAGCAGCCGCGGCTGGCTGCTGCTAGCAGCAGCTCGCTGCTGCGGCTCGCTGCTGCGGCTGCTGCAGCCCGCAGCTGCTGCAGCACGCTGTTGCTGCAGTTGCTGGCTGCGGCTTCTGGCTGTGGCTGCTGCTGCCCGCTGATGTAGCTGCTGTGTGCTGCGGTTGCTGCCAGCTACTGCTGCGGACTGCTGCTACGGGCTGCTGATGCGCGCTGCTGCTGCTGTTGCTGCTGCGAGCTATTGCTGCGAGCTGATGCTGCTGCTGGCTGCTGCGAGCTGCTGCTTCAGCCTGCTGCTGCTGCTGCACGCAGCTGCTGTCGGCTGCTACTACCACAGCTCGCTGCCGTTGCCTGCGGCTGCCGCTGCTGCTGCTGCAAGCTGGTACCAGTCACTGCACCTGGGTGACGTTGCCGCGTGCGCCGTCGCCCACGGGTGTCGGACGCCGCCTGCCGCTCACCTCCTCGCGTCACGCGTGGGGGTCAGTGCTGCCGAAAAAAAAATTTCAGCAGCATTTCCCCTGGCCCAGTGGCCGTGGGAAAAAATCTGACGCCGCCACCAGGAAGGTCAATGCTACCAGGATAAATCCGGCAGCATTTCCCTTGCACTGGCGCGTATGGGGGTCCGCCGGCATTGCCTGGCACCAGTTCGTCAGTCTTCTGCTGTTGCTGCTACGCTCTGGCTCTGATACCAAAAAGGAAATGCCTAGGCAGCAGGTTGGGGCAGCAGCGTTGTTGATGCAGCGTGCGGGCTTCCACGCTCGTTGCTTAAGTCAGCTGCCCCCTCAGTCTGCTGCTCTAGAGTCTAAGTCTGGAAGCTCTGGGTTTGTTACTCAGAAATGCGCGCGCCAGTGTTAGCGTCAGAAAGCAGCTAAAAACTGTAAGTGACTAATTAGGAATGAAGAATGAACAACAACGGGAGACCCCTCCAAGTTCTAGGCCCCCCGCAGCTCTGTAGAGCTTGTTACTCAGTTCAACAGCCAATCAGAAAATAGCTCAGTTCAGGCTGGCAGGTTTTCTCGGTGAGGCCTGCCAGGCAGCCGACAGCCCAAAACNGAAAACTGGACCATACCATAATACCGACGCTGCGAACGCAGCCGTGCGGTCAGAATCTGCTAGAAAAACAGTGGCGAGGAGTTATGGCAGCCTAAACCCAGATAGTGCCCACAATGGTTTATGCTGCCAAACAGGGCCATGCAACATGCAACTGGGACCCTAGGCAGTGCATGACGATGCAGACGCGATGGGATGCGCTGGACGCATGCAAGAAGCAATTGCGGTGTCAATGACCGCCGGCAGCATGACCGCCAAGGAGGCCTGCCGATGGAGCTGAGCGCGTCGCCGGAGAGAGGAGGCTCCAGCGAACTGCGAGAAGACCTCAGCGTGCGTCGGCTCCACCAGACGACACTCCATCAGCGTCGAGTCTCGCCGTCAGTCATCTGCACGCCGATGTACACAAGCCGGGAGGACACAACAGAGCACAATGAGAGATGCAAAAAAACCAACACAGTGGGCCAAACTTACTGTCCGTTTGTTACATGGCCAGCTTGTTTCCAATTTTATAGGGCGTCTACAGAATGAGAGCACTTACATATGTTGGAGTTATGTCCCTTTCCTTGGCCTCTCACATCTCTTCTCCCTCTTGTCTCACAATCCACGGCAGACACACACTTGTAGAGATTGAGTGACCATGGCTACACCGAGGGAGCCATGGCTAGAAATGCTTGGCAATAGGTTAGCGTGCGGGCTTCCACGCTTGTTCCTTAGTCTGCTGCCCCCTCAGTCTGCCGCTCTAGAGTCCAAGTCTGGATGCTCTGGGTTTGTTCCTTAGAAGCGCGTGCGCCAGTGTTAGCGTCAGAAAGAAGCTGAAAACTGAAAGTGACTGATTCGGAAAGAAGAATGAACAAAAACGGGATACCCCTCCAAGTTCTAGCTCCCCCCCCCCCAGCTCTATAGAGCTTGTTACTCAGCTAACTAGCCAATCAGAAAACAGACATAAACCCATTTTGTGGCGGACAGGGTTATCTCGGTGAGCCCTGCCAGACGGCCCAACACCCGGGCGTTGTCCGTTTTGCCTGAAAACTGGACCATACCATAATACCGACGTTGCAAATGTAGTCATGCGGTCAGAAACAGCTAGAAAAATAGCAGCACAAAGTTATGGCTACCCAAAATCAGGCAGTGCCTACGATGGTCCATGATGCCAAAGAGTGCCACGCAACATGAGACATGGACCCTAGACAGAGCATGACTTTGCAGACACAATAGTGTAGTCAGATCCAGCGCTGGATGCATGTAGACAACATCTACGGTGGCAGTGACCGTCATCGGCCCGACCGCCGAGGAGGCAAGCTGATGGAGCTGAGCACGTTGTCGCAGGGAGGAGGCTCCAGCGAACTGCATGTAGGCCTCAGTGTGCTTTGGCTCCACTGGACGACACTCCAGCAGCGTTGAGTCTCGCCGGCTGTCATCTGCACGCTGATGTATGTTGGTTTTCACGCATCTCTCATTGTACTCTGTTGTGTCCTGCCGGCTTGTGTACATAGGCGTGCAGATGACTGACGACGAGACTCGACGCTGTTGGAGTGTCGCTCGGTGGAGCCGACGCGCGATGAGGCCCACACACAGTTCGCTGGAGCCTCCTCCCTTCGGCGATGCGCTCAGCTCCATCGGCAGGCCTCCTCGACGGTCAGGCCGTAGGCGGTCACTGCCACTGCAGATGCTGTTTTTATGCACCTAGCTCTGTTTCTGGTTGTGGCATTGCGTCTGCAGCGTCATGCTATGCCTAGGGTCCATGTCTCCTACTGTGTGGCCTTGTTTGGCGTCACTGACTGTCGTAGGCACTGCCCGGGTTTGGGCAGCCATAACTCTTTGCTGCTATTCTTCTAGCTGATTCTGACTGCACAACTGCGTTTGTAGCGTTAGTATTATGGTATGGTCTAGTTTTCAGGTGAAATGGACGACGCCCGGGTTTTGGGCTGTTAAGCGTCTGGCAAGGCTCACCAAGAAAAGCATGCCTGCCTGAAAATAGGTTTAGGACTATTTTCTGATTGGTTGGTTAGCTGAGTAACAAGTTGTACACTAGTGGGGGGGAAGCTAGAACTTGGAGGGGTCTCCTATTGTTGCTCATTCTTCATTCCTAATCAGTCACTTTCAGTTTTAAGCTGCTTTCTGGTGCTAACACTGGCGCGCGCGATTCTGAGTAGCAAACCCAGAGCTTCAAGACTTAGACTCTAGAGCAGCAGACTGAGGGGGCAGCACACTTAAAGAACGAGCGTGGAAGCACGCACGCTACATCAACAACGCTGCTCCCCCAACCTGCTACCTAGGTTTTCCAGCTTGGTATCAGAGCATATCAGCAGCAGCAGCAGACTGGCGTACTGGTGCCAGACAACGCCGGCGGACCCCCATACGCGCCAGTGTAGGGTACATGCTGTCGGATTTTTTCCGGCAGCATTGACCTGCCTGGTGGCGGCGTCAGATTTTTTCCCACGGCCACTGGGCCAGGGGAATTCTTGGCGAAGTTTTTCCGGCAGCACTGACCCCCACGCGTGACGCGAGGAGGTGAGCGGCAGGCCGTGTCCGACACTTGCGGGCAACGACACAGGATGCAACGTCACCGTGGTGCAGTGACTTGCATTAGCACGCATTAGCAGCAACCTGCAACAGTGCCAGCCGCAGGCAACGGTAGCGAGCAGTGGCAACAGGAGCCAGCAACAGCTGCGTGCAGTAGCAACAGCAGGCAGAAGCAGTAGCTCACAGCAGCCTACAGCAGGAACAACCCGCAACAGCAGCTCGCCGCAACAGCAGCCCGTAGTAGCCCGCAGCAGCAGCCCGTAGCAGCAGCCCGCAGCAGCAGCCCGCAGCAGCAGCGATCAGTAGCCGCAGCAAGCAGTAGCTGCAATAGGGTGTAGTGACAGTAGGAGCAGGTTGCAGCAGCCACAACAGCGAGCCGCAGTAGCAGCCAGTAGTAGCAGCAACAGCAGTGAGCAGTTGCTGGCAGCGGCCAAGAGCAGCTGGTGCTACTCGCAGCCCACAGGGAGCGAGCAGCGAGCAGCAGCCCGCTGCTGCCAGTGAGCAGCAGCCCGCTGCTCGCAACAGACAGTAGACAGCTACTTGTACTGACAGACGAAAAAAAAAGAAAAAAAAACAAGAAGGAAAAAATATCCCCCACCCCATTTGGCTCTCTGCCGCAACTCTAGCAGCTGCCTTAGCTGTTGCAATAGCCACAGCAGCCGCAGCAGCCCGTAGCACCAAAGTTGCTGCTGAAACTGCAGCCGCAACAATAGTAGGAGCCACAGTTGTAGCAGTAGCAGCAGCAGCAGCTGTAGCAACAGCAGTAGCAGCAGCACCTGTATCCGCAGTAGCAACAGCAACAGCGGTAGCAGCACCAACAGTTATAGTAGCAGCACGAGCAGCAGCAGCAGCAGCACCAGTAGCAGCAGCTGTAACAACAACAGCAGTAGCAGCAATAGCAGCCGGAGCAGCGGCCCCAACAACTGCCGCTCCTCACATCAATATCCCGTTACTGACATCACTAGTGACGTCACTACTCACATCATCAACAAAAAAACAAAAAAAGGTGGAAAGGGAAGGGGGAAGACAACCAAAGGGTGGGTAGAATGCCGACTGCCCCAAGCCACTACTGACATCAGCAACACAAAGAAAAAAACAACCAAGGGGCACCAAACCATGGCTGATAGCCCCGGTGGGGAGGGGTCCTCCTCTTTTGGGAGGAACCCCAGCCCCCCTTTCTTGCAGCGACTGCAGCAGCAATAGCAGCAGCAGTAGTAGCAGCAGCCAGAGCAGCAGCCGCAGCAGCAACAGTAGTAGCAACAACAACAGCAGCAGCAGGAGCAACAGCAGCAGCAGCAGCGGCAACAGTAGCAGCGGCAACAGTAGCAGCAGTAGCTATAGCAGCAACCCACTGGTGTCATTGGCGACAACCTTGACCCCCTCGCTGCTCTTCAGCAACAGTTCACGTCATCGCCACCATCTGTCGCCAGCAAGAGCGCCATCTCGCCTCTGTCGCCGTCGCTGCCTTGGACCCTGAGACCTCGACCTCGTCCAACAACTCCACCACTCCGACAGCTCTGCTAGTCCAGCAGACACCCGCGCCGCAATAGTACTATCCACAGCCGTCGGCGCCGCCGTTCCCGTCACCGGCGCTGTCCCTCCCTTACCCGGGCTCTAGTGTCATCACTCTACACTCGGTCTATACTCTCGGGCCGTCCTCCTGTGAGTGTCAGCTGGAGCAGTTCATCGCGCTCCAGCTCGGCGTGACATGCCCTCCTACCCAGGGAGGAGGGCATCACCTTTTGCTCTCCTGCCCAGTCTTGGATGGCTAAGACTGAACTACGGTCGTGTCCCATTTTCTCGTCTCTCTCGTCGTCTCCCATGGTTTCCTCCACCCCTTCCAATGACGATGTTGCGTGGCTTGACGATTGGCAGTCTCGGTTCACGCCTCCTTCCACCACGTCAGCGTCCCTTGCTTGCTGCCATGTGACCGTTAGCGATCTAGCGACCCCAGTCTAGGACCCGGTTGAGATCTGGATCGTCGACTCCGGGACCACACATCACATGACGACCTCTTGTGAGGCCTTCAGTATGCTCGGTCCTGTAGGCGATGTCTCCGGTGTCCGGACGGGCGCCGGACAGGTGTTGCCCGTCCGTGGTGTTGCCGTTGTCCGTTTCCGTGGTCCTGCCGGTGACGTCTTTCTGTCCGATGTCATCTTCATCCTTGGTCTCGAGCTCAGCTTCCTGTCTGTCACTGCCCTTGACCGCATGAGCATGGACATTGTGCAGTCGTGTGGTGTTGGCACTCTGTCGCTGCGTCCGTCTGGTCACGTAGTCTTGCACGCCACCGCCCGTGGCAACCTGTGGCATGTGCCTCGTCTCTCCTCCTCCCCTTCCGTCTCCTCCCCGTCGGCCGCCACAGGACATGTGTTTGTCACCAGCACGCTTTCTCCTTTGCACACTTGCCTCTTGTACCGCTGCCTTTGCCACGTCCACTCTGCCACCGTAGACAGCATGCTTCGCACCCAGCCGGCCAAGGGCCTTGACCCGGAGACTTCCCTCCTCCCATGCCCCACTGAGTGCATTGATTGCGCTCAGGGGAAGATGCACCGGTCTACGTACCCTTTGTCTTCCTCCCGTGCATCCGCCCCTCTTGACCTTGTCCATTCGGACGTCATGGGCCCTCTCCCCACCGAGTCTGTCGGTGAGCACGGGCACTATGTCCTCATCCTCACTGACACTACCGCTGGGTCTTTTGCCTCTGGCAGAAGAGCGATGTTGCCCGAGCCATCCAGGACTAGCTTGTCCTTGCGGAGCGCGAGTGTGGCCGCTCTCTTCGTTGCTTTCGCTCCGATCGTAGTGGTGAGTACATGGGTGAGGCCATGACCTTTCTCGCCTCACGCGGCATCCACCATGAGATATCCGCGCCCTACACGCCCGCCCAGAACGGTGTCTCCGAACGGTGAAACCGTACCATGGCCGACGCCGTTCGCACCATGCGGGTCGATTCTGGTCTCTCCGATGGCTTCTACTTTGAAGCCATGGCCTACATGACCTGGGTCTGGAACTGGATTCCTCACAGTCCCCTTCCTTGCCAGTCCACGCCGTACTAGCATTGGTGCGGTCAGCGCGTTGAACTCAGCCTAGCTCACGTCTGGGGCTGCGTGGCCATTGTGTGGCTGCCCGCCCCATAGCAGGGCGGCAAGCTCGCCCCTCGCGAACGTCCCTGCACCTTCCTTGGTGTCTCTCGTCAGTCCAAGGCCTGGCGCTTCTGGGATCCCTTCCGACACTACATCGTCGAGTCCGGGAATGCCCTCTTCTTCGAGGACCTATTTCCTCGTGACCTCATTTGCTCCGGCTCGTCCGTGTCTATCCTGTTGCATGGGTGAGTGGTGATTCCGTCCTCCATCCTGCCGCTTCCGGGTGACACATCCCACAGTCCCTCCAGGCCGGCAACCTCGGACGCGTCCACTGGTCCCTCCGGGCCGGCAGCCCCAGTCGTGATCGTAAATCCCTCTGGGCCGGCAGCCCCAAACACATCCACTGGTCCGTTTGGGCTAGCAGCCCCTCACGCGTCCGCTGGTCCCTTCGAGCCGGCAGCCCCAGTCGCGTCCGCTGGTCCCGCCGGGCCGGCAGCCCCAGACGCGTTCGCTGGTCCCTCCGGGCTAGGAGCCCATGTCGCACCCGCTGGTCCCTCCGGGCCGGCAGCCCCAGTGGCATCCTCCGGTCCCTACGGGTCAGGAGCCCCAGTTGCGTCCGCTGGTCCCTCCGGACCGGCAGATCCAATTGCATCCGCTGGCCCTTCCGGGCAAGAAACTCTAGTCGCATCCACTGGCCCCTCCGGGCCAGCAGCTCCAGTCGCGTCCGCTGGCCCATCTGGGCCAGCTGCCCCGGTTGCATCCACGGGCCCCTCCGGGCCAGCAATCCCGTCTGCCTCCATTGGCCTGTCGGACTCAGTGCCATCTCCTACCCTGCCATGCTACACACGTGGCCCAGGCGGCAGCCTCCAACCCAGATCGTCGGTGTGCGCGCAGGCTGTCGCACCTCGCTCCGTGGCGCCCGCACCCCCTGTGGCTCCACGTGTCTCCTCCACTCCCACCGTCATGAGTGGGGACCCCGGCACCAAGGCCCT
The DNA here is from genome assembly GCA_023375785.1 of Penium margaritaceum. NCBI lineage: Eukaryota > Viridiplantae > Streptophyta > Zygnematophyceae > Desmidiales > Peniaceae > Penium > Penium margaritaceum. The sequence goes on from SZWC01003210.1 coordinate 192,883, forward strand.
CGGCTTGACCACCTTGGCCATCATTGTAGACCTTCACTCGGGCTCCACACTGGGCTACGCCATGCTTCATCACAAGCATCGGCATGGTGTCGTGGCTATACTCGCACGCATCCCACCTAGGGCTCGAGATGCACACGCTCTCTCAGTCCGCTCCATAGCACGCCCGGAGGACCCTGCCACCCTGTGCGAGGCACGAGCCTGTCTCAGGCTGTACACTGGGACGCTGCCTGTACCGATGAGCTCAATGCTATCCGACAGTACCATGTGTACGACCTCGTCGACCTTCCTCCAGGTCGGAAGGCCATCGGCGCCAAGTGGGTCTTTCAGCGCAAGTGGAAGACTGACGGGTCCTTGGACAAGTACAAGGCCCGCCTTACAGCCAAGGGGTTCTCCCAGATTCCTGGGGTCGACTACGACCACATTGTTTCCCCAATTGGTTGGTTCTCCACTAGCCGGGCGCTCTTTAGCCTTGTCGCCCAGCATGGGTGGGAGCTGCATCAGATGGATGTGAGTAATGCTTTTCTCCATGGTTTACTGGAGGGTGAGGAGCTTTACATGGTGCGGCCCCCAGGCTTCGACGGCAGCACTGGGAGAGTTTGGCGACTGTGTAAGGCCCTCTATGGCCTAAAGCAGTCGCCTCAGTGCTGGAACCAAAAAATCAGCAGCACGCTCCTTCGAGGCGGACTCCAGCGCAGCACCACTGACCCCGCAGTGTTTTTCAGTCTGCGAGGCCAGAATTTTGTCCCTGTTTTGGTTTACGTTGACGATCTCCTCATTGCGTCTCCAGACACGACTGCCATCCAGCATGCCAAGGACTTGCTCCACGCTGCCTACCAGATGAAGGATCTCGGATCTGCCAGAGTCTTCCTGGGCATGGAGCTTGAGCATGATCGCTCTCAGGGCGTCCTCCACATCCACCAGGCCGCCTATGTGCAGACTCTGTCCACCCGCTTTGCGCAGGGCCTACCACTCGTGCCGAGCGCATACTCACCCATGTCACCCGATGGCCAGGTGAAGCTGAAGAGTCCTGACCTAGCTGTTGTGGGGGAGCCAGTTGACGTGACCACGTACCTGCGAGTCATCAGGTCACTGATGTTCCTGTCGACGACGACGCGCCCTGACATGGCGTTCGCCATCAACCTCCTGGCCCAGGTTTCTCAGGAGCCGTGCCACCTCCATTATGAGGCCGCGATCCGAGTAATGCGCTATGTTGTCTCGACTCCTTGGTGAGGTCTCATGTTCTGCCGTCAGCCGTCTGTTGTCACGATGGGCTACATTGACAGTGACTGGGCCGACAGTCCGAACGGTAAGAGTCGCACAAGCTGGATCTTTCTGGCCGGCGGCACAGTTATGTCCTGGCGCAGCGGCAAGCAAGGATGCATTGCACGTAGCACTGTTGAGGTTGAGTGCCTGGCTCTTGGCTCAGGCGTGTGTGAGAGTGTGTGGCTGCGTCGTTTGATTTCCAAGTTGCGTTAGCCTGTTGCATCTATCATGTTGCATTGTGACAATGAGAGTGCCATGGCCATCACCGACAATGACGGCGTGCATCACACACGCACAAAGCACATCGACGTTGAGTATCGCTATGTGCGTTCGTTGTTGCATGACGGCATCAGCATCGCGTGGGTTGAGACAGCACGGCAGTTGGCTGACTTCTTGACCAAGGCACTGAAGCTCGACTCGTTCAAGAAGGCTATGAGTTCGGTCGGCGTGCGTCTGTGAGTGGCTCTTTTTGTCCCTGCTTGCATCTCTCTGCGGCCTGGGGGAGTCTGGTCATTGACTCTGTCTGTGCCCGCACATGTGCACTTTGCTTGTGAGTCATGGAGGAGTATTGGCTTTTGCGCATCTCTCATTGTACTCTGTTGTGTCCTCCTGGCTTGTGTACATCGGCGTGCAGATGACTGACGGTGAGACTCGACGCTGCTAGAGTTTTGCTCAGTGGAGCCAACACGCGCTGAGGTCCACACACCGTTCGCAGGAGCCTCCTCCCTCCGGCGATGCGCTCAACTCCATCGCCAGGCCTCCTAGGAGGTTGGGCGGCCGACGATCACTACCACTTCAGATGTTGTTTCCATGCACCCAGCTCTGTTTCTGGTTGTGGCATTGTGTCTGCAGCGTCATGCTATGCCTAGGATCCATGTCTCCTGCTGTGTGGCCCTGTTTGGCGTCACTGACTGTTGTAGGCACTACCCGGGTTTGGGCAGCCATAACTCTTTGCTGTTGTTTTTCTAGCTAATTTTGACCACACGACTGCGTTCGCAACGTCGGTATTATGGTATGGTCCAGGTTTCACGCAAAACAGACGTCGCCCGGGTTTTGGGCTGTTGGACGTCTGGCAGGACTCACCAAGAAAACCCTGCATGCCAGAGAATAGGTCTAGAACTATTTTCTGATTGGCTGATTAGCTGAGTAACAAGTTCTACACTAGTGGGGAGGAGCTAGAACTTGGAGGGGTCTCCCATTGTTGCTCATTCTTCATTCCTAATCAGTCACTTTCAGTTTTCAGCTGATTTCTCGCGCTGACACAGGCGCGCGCGTTTCTGAGTAGGAAACCCAGAGCTTCCAGACTTAGACTCTAGAGCAGCAGACTGAGGGGGCAGCAGACTTAAGCAATGAGCGTGGAAGCCCGAACGCTGCATCAACAACGCTGTTGCCCCAACCTGCTGCCTAGGTTTTCCAGCTATGTACACTGTCCGGGAGGACACAACAGAGCACAATGAGAGGTGCAAAAAACCAACACTCCCCCATGACTCACAGGCGCAGTGCACATGGATGGAAAGCAACACATTCAATAGATAGAGTCACCCAGGGCACATAGAGATGCAGGCTAGAACAAAGAGTGCAACTCATGGACGCAGGCCGACTAAACTCACAGCCTTCTTGAATGAGTCGCGCTTCAGTGCCTTGGTCAAGAAGTCCACCAGCTGCCGTGCTGTCTCCACCCACACAATGCTGCCGTCATGCAACAACGAACGCACATTGTGATACTCAACATTGATGTGCTTTGTGCGTGTGTGATGGACGCTGTCATTGTTGGCGATGGCCATGGAACTCTCATTGTCACAATGCAACGTGATGGATGCGTCGGACTGATGCAACTAGGACAACAGACGACGCAGCCACACGCTCTCACATGCGCCAAAACCAAGGGGTACATACTTAGCCTCTGCAGTGGTGCATGCAATGCACCCCTGCTTGCCACTCTGTCAAGACACAACCGTGCCGGCGACCAGAAAGATCCAATGTGGGCGGCTCTTACCGTCCGGATTGCCGGCCCAGTCACTGTCGGTGTAACCCAACGCGACAACAGACTGCTGTTGCTGGAACATGAGACCTCGTCGCGGATTCGAGATGACATAGTACAGTACTCCGACCGTGGCCTCAAAGTGGAGTTGACGCGGCTCCTGAGAGAAATGAGCCAGGAGGTTGACGGCGAATGCGATATCTGGGCGCGTCGTCGTCGCCAAGAACATCAATGACTCGATGAATCGCAGATACGAGGTCACGTCAACTGGCTCCCCCACAACGGCTGGGTCAGAGCTTTTCAGCTTTGCCTTGCCATCAGGTGACGTAGGTGAGGATCCGCTTGGCACGAGGGGCAAGTCCTCGGAGAAGCGAGTGGACAGAGTCTGTACATAGGCGGCCTGATGGACGTGTTGGATGCCCTGGGAGAAATCATGCTCAAGCTCCATGCCTAGGAAGACTGAGGGAGACCCGAGATCCTTCATCTCATAAGTGGTGTGTAGCAGGTCCTTGACGCGCTGGATGGCAGCCACATTTGGCGACGGAATGAGAAGATCTTCGACGTACACTAGGACAGTGGCGAAGGGTTGGCCTTGCGGGGTGATGAACAGTGCGAGGTCATAATACTGTGCAAGAGGCCGCCGCGAAGGAGTGTACAACTAATCTCCTGGTTCCAAGGCCGAGGCAACTGCTTCAGGCCATAGAGGGTCTTTCGCAGCCCTTAGACCTTCCCAGTGCCGTCGTCAAAGCCTTGAGGCTGTACTTTGTACAACTCCTCACCCTCCAGCGAGCCATGGAGGAAATCGTTGCTCACGTACATCTGATGCAGCTTCCACCCGTGTTGGGCAACCAGGCTGAAGAGCACCTGGCTAGTGGAGAATCGGCCAACTGGCGCAAAGATCTGGTCGTAATCAACCTCAGGGACCTGAGCAAACCCCTTGGCTGTGAGGCGGGTCTTAGACTTGTCCAAGGACCCATCCCGCTTCCAGTTGTGCCGGAAGACCCACTTAGCACCGATGGCCTTCCGACCTTAAGGGAGATTGACGAGGTCATACACGTGGTAATGCCGGATAGGAGCGAGCTTCTCGGCACAGGCAACATCCCAATGTGTGGCCTCGGGGGAGGATCAAGCCTCGCGTAGGGTGGCTGGATCCTCCGGGCACGCTGTGGAGCGGATTGCAAGGGCGTGTGCATCTTGAGCTTCAGGTGGGACACGTGTGAGTGTAGCCATGATAACATGCTGATACTCGTGATGGAGTACGGCGTATCCCGCTGTGGAGCCTGGGTTGAGGTCTGTACTGATGGCTGAGGTGGTTAGGACGAGGGCCTTGGTGCCAGGGTCCCCACTCAATATCGTTGGAGTGGAAGAAACACATGGGGCGACGAGGGGCCGAGGCGCCACATTACGTGGTATGGTGGTCTGCGTACTCACGGACGGCCTGGGTCGGAGGCTGCTGCCTGGGCCACGTATGCACCGCGGTAGGGTAGTAGATGGCACAGAGTCCGAGGTGCTAGCAAAGATAGACGGAGTTGCTACGAAGGGACCAGTGGACGTGGACAGGTTTGCCGGCTCTGAAGGACCAGCAAATGCGGACGGGGTTGCTGGCACGGAGGGGCTAGCAGACGCGACTGGGGTTGCCGGCCCAGAGGGGCCAATGGACGCGACTGGGGTTGCTGGCCCAGAGGGGCCAGCGGACGCGACTGGGGCTATCGGCACGGAGAGGCCAGCGGATGCGACTAGGGTTGCCGGCCCAAAGGAGCCAGTGGACGCGACTAGGGCTGCCGGCTCGGAGGGGCCAGCAGATGCAACTGGTTGCTGCCCGGAGGAGCCAGCGGATGCGACTGGGGCTGACGGCTCGGAGGGGCCAGCGGACGCTACTGGGGCTGCGGGCTTGGAGGAGCCAGCGGACACGAGTGGGGATGCCTGCCCGGAGGGACCATGTGATGTGCCGCCTGGAAGCGGCAGGACAGGAAACATACTCAACACTTCCCCCCCCGTGATGGGAGGGATACCGATGAGCCGGAGCATACGGGATCATGAGGAAAAAACTCCTCAAAGAAGAGGGTATCATGGCTCTCAACGATGCAGTGCAAAGAGGGATCCTAGAAGCGCCGGGCCTTGGACTGAGGGGAGACACCGAGGAAGGTGCAAGGATGCCCACAAGGGACGAGCTTGTCGCCCTACTGCGGGGCGGGCAGCCATACAATGGCCACGCAGTCCCAGACACAAGCTGGGCAGAGGTAAGCACGCTGACCGCACCAGTGCTGGTACGGCATAGACTGGCGGGCAAGGGGTTTGTGGGGAATACAATTCCAGACCCACGTCATGTAGGCCATAGCCTGGAAGTAGAGGCCATCAAAGAGGCCGGACTCAACTCGCATGGTGCAGAAGGCGTCAGCCATGGTGCGGTTCCACCGCTTAGAGACGCCATTCTGGGCTGGTGTGTAAGGTGCCGACGTCTCGTGGTGGATACCATGGGAGGTGAGGAAAGTCGTGATCTCTCCCATACACTCGCCACCACGATCGGAGGAAAAGCGGTGGAGAGGCCGACCATACTCACGCTCGGTACGGAGAATCAAGTCTCGAATGGTTTGAGCAACTTTGCTCTTCTACCGAAGGCAGAAGACCTAGTGGTAGCGAGAGTAGTCGTCAGTGATGGTGAGGACATAGCGGCCATGCTCCCCGACAGACTCGGTAGGGAGAGGACCCATGACATCTGAATGGACGAGGTCCAGAGGGACAAACGCACTGGAGAATGAGTGGGGGTAGGTGGAGCGGTGCATCTTACCCTGAGCGCAATCAATGCAATCTGTGGGGCATGGCCAAGGGAAGGAATCCGGGTCTAGGCCCTTGGCCGGCTGGGTGTGGAGCATGCTGTCGATCGCAACACAGTGCACGTGGCAAAGGCGGCGGTACAAGAGACTTGTGTGCTGCGGGGACAGTGTGCTGGTGACAAAGACATGGCTCGTCGGGACGAACGGGAAGGGGATGGGGGGACGGGAGGACACAAAAGGTACGTGCCATAGGTTGCCACGGGCGGTGGCGTGCAAAACGACAAGACCAGACAGACGTAACGACACAGTGCCAACGCCACACGAGTGCAGAACGTCCATGCTCATGCGGTCAAGGGAAGTGACGGACAGAAGGCTGAGCTTGAGAGGACGTCGGTCGCAAAAACATCACCGGCAAGACCACGAAAACAAATGACGCCCACGCCGCAGACAGGTGAAATCTGTCCAAAGCCTGTCTGGAACCAGACACATCGCCAACAGGACCAAGCACACTAAAGGCCTCGCGAGAGGCGGTCATGTGATGCGTGGCCTCGGAGTCGGTCTAGGTCTCGGCAAGGTCCTAGACCGGAGTCGCCAAATCACTAATAGTCACATGGCAACAAGCAAGGGACGCGGATGCGATGGATGGTGACGCGAATCAAGATTGGCAACCATCACGCCACGCAATGTCATCATAGAGAGGGGTAGAGGCCACGGGAGATGACGAGGTAGATGAGGAAGCAGGTGATCATCGCGACTCAGTCTCAGTCATGCAAGGCACGGAAGACGGGCAGGAGGTAACGCAGCTCGCACTCCCCTTGAGCAGGGCAATGCAGGCTAAGTTGGAGCGCAATTAACTACTCCAACTGACGCTCGTGGGTGGACGGTCCGGGAGTGTAGACGGAGTGCGGTGTGATTGCGCCGGAGCCGGATAGGAGGACTGCACCAGAGATGGAAACAGAGGCATCGATGGCTGCGCATGATGCTGCTATGGAGGTAGCAACGGCGGCACCAACCGGGCTGTTAGACGAGTGGTGCTGATGGACGAGGTGGAGGCGTCAGGGCCGGCGACAGCGACGGCGGCAGAGGCGAGACGGTGCTCACGCTGGCGACGTATGGTGGCGATGACGCACGCCTCGTCGTTGGTAACGGACAAGCGTACCACCCGTGTCCTGGCTGGCCATAGTTGTGGCAGATCGAGCCACCACCACTGGACGCAGTCGGCTGCTGCAGCTATTGCTGCTGAGGGTCCTTTCCCTTCTTGCCCTTGCACTTTCTTTTCACTAATGAGGAAGAGCTGGTGGATGCAACTACTCCGGGGGAAGCGACGGTCATGGAGGTAACAACAAGGGAGGCAAGGGCCTCTGTGCACTGAATGCGAAACTCCATATGAACTTCCTCAATCCTGAGGAAGAGCTCGTATGTCCAAGGCATGAGGGTGCCCTAGACAGCCATATAGGAAAGGACATCCTGGGAGTAGTGGGCGAAGACGTCAGAGTACGCGGCAGTGGCACTTCGATTGATGGTGAGGAGCGCAGCCAGAGGGGGTGGAACAGAGGTACCTAGGCGACGGAGGATTTCCTCAGCATGCTGCCAGTAGGAGGTCACCGTCTTGGTCTCCCCCATGTGCAGGGAGTTGAACTCTTGTAGTAGGCGGCTGGTCTCAGCCTCGCTGGATAGGCAATCGGGACGGGTGAGGACGTGCCATGCGGCTGTAGGGTCTAGGCTCCCGCCGGCAGTGAAGTCGTCGAGGAAGGGCTCTAGGGCCAGGCGTGAAGCCGGAGGAGTGACTGGGACGGGGGCACGTACGACACGACCAGCATCATACAACTGGTCGGCCTGGGTAGAGTCACACAAAAGGGTATAGTACGCCCACAAGCCCTCACCTTGTGCCCACGTGCGGCAACTGAGTTCCCGGCTCCAGAACTACTCGCCGGCCTGAAGCGGCGGGGGCGGGGTCTCAAAGTTCTTTGGCTTGCGGCCGGCACCCAGACCGTGACCAAGGACTTAAGTCATTATGTGCCGCTGGCGCTGAGTCTGCTGCTGCGCCAAGTAATGCGTGGTAGCAGACACAGCGGGGCTGGCGTGTCGAGGGGGAAGAAAAGACGACAGGGTATTCGTGTGAGTCTGTGCTGCCAACGGATGTAGTCTTGTAAGTTGTTGCGTCACTGCGGCAAGCTGCTGCTATATGGTGGCCAGGGGGTGACGGTGCTGGCGATGAAACGTGTAGACTGCCGCTGCTGCTGCTACTACTACTGCTACTGCTGCTACTACTACTGCTGCTACTACTGCTACTGCTACTCCTACGATGAAGCGTGTAGACTACTATTGCTGCTGCTGTTGTTGTTGTTGTTGCTTCTATTGATGCTGCTGCTGCAGTTACTGCTGTTGCTATTGTTGTTGTTGCTGCTTCTATTGCTACTACTGCAACTGTTGCAGTTGCTACATGAAAAGGAGGCCGGGTTTCCCCAAATAGAGGAGGACCCCTCCCCTTTGGGGTTGTTAGCCATGGTGGGTTTTGGTGCTCCCCCCTTTTCTTCTATGTGTTGCTGATATCAACAGTGACGTCAACCTACGATGGCTGACATTAGGAGCTATTGTTGCGTTTTACAAGGTGGTTGTTGTAGAGTAGCTACCCCTATTTTTCTCCTTCTTTTTTCTGTTAATGATGTCAGCAGTGATGTCAGCAGTGATGTCAGCAGTGACGTCAATTGATGACTACTGATGTCAGTAGCGGCTAGTGCTAGGGCCACTACTGTGTCAGCGGCAGGGCAGCTGCTGCTGTTGCTGCAGCTGCTGCTACTACCAATGCTGCTGCTGCTGCTATTGCTGGTCTGCTGTTGCAGTAGCTGATGCGGTTGTTGGTGTAGCAGCGGCTGCTGCTACTGCTACAACTGCTATTGCTGTGGCTGCTGTGGCTGCTGCGGCTGCTGCTGCTACGGCTGCTGTTGTTGCTGTTGCTGTTGTTGTTGCTGCTGCTCCTAAGCTGCTGCGTGGTGCTGTAGTTGCTATGGTTGCTGTAGTGGCTATGATAGTGGCTGTAGCCACTACAAAGCAGCTGGTGGGATGGGGGAGGTTTTCCCCTTTTCTTTGTTGATCACAGCAAGCTAGCTGCTTGTTGTGAGCAGCAAGGTGCAAGCAGCAAGCTCGCTGCTTGCTGCTTGTAGATTGCTGCTTGTAGCTCGCTGCTCGTGGCGAGCAGCAGGCTGCAAGCAGCTGTAGTTGCTGGCTGCTGCTACAGCGGCTGCTGCTGGCTGCTACTGCTGGCGGCTGCCGGCTGCTGCTTGCTCCTCCTGCTCTTGCAGTTGGCTGATGCTGTTGCTTGCTATTGCTACTACTACAACATGCTATTGCTCCTGCTTGCTGCTCCTGCTGCCGCTCGTTGCCGTTGCTGATATTGCGAGCTACTACTGGTTGCTGTTGTTGCTTCGGGCTGTTGCTTCTACAAGCTGCTACGAGCTACTATCGCTGCCGGCTGGTGCTGCTACGCACAGGTGCTGCTAGCCACTGTTCCCACTGCTTGCTGCTGCTGCAAGCTGCCGTTGCTGCTGCGGGCTGCTGCTGTTGCTTGCTGCTACTACCAGTCACTGCACTTGGGTGACATTGCGATGTGTGTCGTTGTCCCGATGTGTAACGTCGATGGCTACTCACCTCCTCGCGTCACGCGTGGGGGTCAGTAATGCCGGATGAAATCCACCAGCATTTCCCCTTGCCCAATGGCCATGGGAAAAAATCTGACGCCGCCACCAGGCGGGTCAATGCTGCCAGAAAAAATCCAGCAGTATTTCCCCTGCACTGGCACATATGGGGGTCTGCCGGCGTTGACTGACACCTGTAAGCCAGTCTTCTTCTGCTGTTGCTACGCTCTGGCTCTGATACCATGCTAGAAATGCTAGGTAGCAGGTTGGGAAAGCAGCGTTGTTGATGCAGCGTGCGGGCTTCCATGCTCGTTGCTTAGTGTGCTGCCCCCTCAGTCTGCCGCTGTAGAGTCTAAGTCTAGATGCTCTGGGTTTGTTACTCAAAAACGCGCGCCCCAGTGTTAGTGCCAGAAAGCAGCTGAGAACTGAAAGTGACTGATTAGGAATGAAGAATTAATAGAAATGGGAGACCCCTCCAAGTTCTAGCTCCCCCCCAGCTCTGTAGAGCTTGTTACTCAGCTAACCAGCCAATCAGAAAATAGACGTAGACCTATTTTCTGGCAGGTAGGGTTNGCCAGAAAAAATCCAGCAGCATTTCCCCTGCACTGGCACATATGGGGGTCTGCCGGCGTTGACTGACACTTGTAAGCCAGTCTTCTTCTGCTGTTGCTATGCTCTGGCTCTGATGCCATGCTGGAAATGCTAGGTAGCAGGTTGGGATAGCAGCGTTGTTGATGCAGCGTACGGGCTTCCATGCTCGTTGCTTAGTGTGCTGCCCCCTCAGTCTGCCGCTGTAGAGTCTAAGTCTAGATGCTCTGGGTTTGTTACTCAAAAACGCGCGCCCCAGTGTTAGTGCCAGAAAGCAGCTGAGAACTGAAAGTGACTGATTAGGAATGAAGAATTAATAGAAATGGGAGACCCCTCCAAGTTCTAGCTCCCCCCCAGCTCTGTAGAGCTTGTTACTCAGCTAACCAGCCAATCAGAAAATAGACGTAGACCTATTTTCTGGCAGGTAGGGTTTTCTCGGTGAGCCATGCCAGACGGCTGGCAGCCCAAAACCCGGGTGTCGTGCCTTTGCCTGAAAACTGGACCATACCATAATACTGACACTACGGAGACAGTTGTGCGGTCAGAAACAGCCTGAAAAACAGCAGTGAAGAGTTATGGCTGCTCGAACCCAGGCAGTGCCTACGATGGTTCATGATACCAAAAAGTGCCACACAACGTGAGACATGGACCCTAGATAGAGCATGACGCTGCAGACGCAATAGTTCAGTCAGATCTAGTGCTGGACGCATGCAAATAGCATCTGCGGTGGCACTGACCGCCAGCGGCCTGAACGCCGAGGAGGCCTGCCAATGGAGCTGAGCACGTTGTCGTAGGGAGGAGGCTCCACTGAAGTGTGTGTAGGTCTTAGCGTGCGTCGGCTCCACCGGAAAACACTCCAGCAACGTCAAGCCTCGCCGTCAATCGCTTGTATGCCGATGTACACAAGCTGGGAGGACACAACAGAGCAAAATGAGAGATGCAAAAAACCAACAGCCATTTCCTAAGAGCGTCCTCGCTGCTATCACTAGTGTCATCAAGCAGTCATCAAGCTACCCAAGAATGCCCTCTGGCACAAGCATGACTCACATTTGACTATCTTGTTAGGATGCTGTAGATGCTAAGGCTTGTACATTTTCACTGTTGATGTGTGCATCATGGTTGTTTGACTCTGAGTGTTTTGGGGGAGCTGCATGCTATTCCAGGTGCTGATCCTTAGGGGGACATCATGTCGGTCTCTGGCTGCACATTGGTGAGAAGTCGCCCTCGGTTAACTTCAAGAGGTCTGGCTTGACCCTGGGGTGGCGGTGCATACTCACCTGAGCGGTCACTTGGTGTGGGTGTGAACGTATCGGGGACTTAGACTCTCGCTCCCTCTTTAAAAGCTTCACTCTTGGTTGTGACGTCTTCCGTTCTAAGGCAAACCCTACCAGATCCATGGCGCGGAACACTCTCTT
>SZWC01003211.1:0-11073 GCA_023375785.1 Penium margaritaceum
ACACACACACACACACACACACACACACACACACACACACACACACACACACACACACACACACACACACACACACACACACACACACACACACACGCACACACACACACACACACACACACATCCAATTCCATGAGACACCGTTGTCACAAACCATTGCACCAAGGCCCTCAGACTGACCCAAAAACCACTCCGTTGTTTGAACAGTTCACGCTGGTCCGCAAGGTTCTCTCCTTTTGGCAAATCAGCTCAGGTGTCTTCTGTGCTGACACGATGTAGAGACGCTCACCGTAGTCCTACGAGGACTTCTCGAGGTGAATGTTCTGTTTGATTTGGCGCTAGAGTACGATGTGATGTATCTTTCTGACTTAGGAAGGGAATAAAACAAAACAAAGAAATAAATCGTACATGTTGAAGAAGCACACAGAACGCAAAGGTTTTCCCTCCGACGGAATCACAACCATGTGACTTCATCACATGCCTTGTCTCCCTCTCCCAACTGATAGTGTCATGGCCAATGATTCTGATCTCGTGAGTGGCAGTCCAGGACTGAAGTGTGTGGACTTCAACCAGCTTTTGTTTTGTGGCGTAGGAACTCCCTCACGCAGCGGCACGGCCGTGCATGAGTGAAATGCCGATGGAGTGATTCAAACACCGGAGTGTAGATGGTGCATCGTGATAAAGTGGCACTCACGCACCTTCAACAGCAGCCATAGCATCCCAACCATGGCAAACGCCGTCGACACAAATGCGATCGGCACCTTGGCCAACTCGCATATCCCTTTCCTGCATCATTCCGCGCCCACGTCGTCTCCGCCATCCAACAGCACACGCAGCACGCACACACGCACGCACACACGCACGCACGCCACCACCGCCCACTCCGGCAGCGCATTCCCAACCAGCCCGACAGCAAAGCCGATGCCAGCAAGCCTTGCCGCCATCACCAGCAGCAGCACTCTGCCGCACACGCCCCACAGAGCAGCAAACGGTTTGCCGGATGGCAGAGGCGGCGGCAATGCAGTGTCGTTGCAGGAGCAGAAACACGAGCGGTGTGACGGCAGCGACTGAGACTAAGACAAGGCTCTACTCCACCAGCGTGGCCCTGTCTTCGTCGTTGTGAATGGACACCAGCACCCTCCCACCCTCCCCCCCTCCGCCGCAGATGTGGCGGAGATGAGGGAGGGAGGAAATCTTCTAGAACGCGGATATACTTGGCCAAGAAGAGCGAGGCAAGGATGATGGCACAAGGCGCAGCTTCACGAGGGAGAGATTCTAGCGCGGAGATCAGCGTCTGCACGGCTATCACGAAGAGAGAGGGAGGAGCAGTGAGGAGGTGCACAGCCTTGAGCACAAGCTCGCTCGTGCAACAGTGCCCACAGCGGCATGCCTAGAAGAAAGAGAGAGAAGGAGGAGGAGGGGCAGGAAGAACAGTAGGAGAAGACAGAGGAAGCCAAAGAGGACATGGCAGAGCAAGAGCAGGAGGAGGGGAGGAGAAGATTGGCAGGCCGGCGGATGGATAGACCCTCTATCGCTCGGTGCTCCTCTATCATAGAGGAGCACTGAGTATATCTCCCTCACGAAGAGCAGTAGCATGGTGAAGCGGAAGATGCACCCACACATGGATTTCTGCGGCCAAGAAGTCTGTCCGTCTCCAAACATTGCTGAGGCCTTTGCTGAGGCCTTCGCTGTCTTCTTCTTTGTTTGAACTGCCGTTGCTACCGGAACTGCCATTGCTGATTCTCTTTTGCTGCTAATGCAGCTGATCCGGCCGCTGCTGCTGCTGCTGCTGCCGCTGCTGTCTCTGCTGCGAATTTCTGCTGTTGATTCCGCAACTGCTTCTTCCACTGGTGCTACTGACGTCGCGGTTGCCGCTGCAACTGCCTCTCCTTTCGCCACTGCTGCTGCTACTGAATCCACTTTGACGGCCACAGTTTCTGCTGTTTCTGCTACCGCCACGGCCACTTCCCGCGCCGCTACTGCTGCTGCTGTGGCTGCTGCTGCTCCAGTACAAGCAGTAGGAAAAAGGGCTGTTGCTGTGTAGAAGAATAGTAGGCTGCAGCACAGCAACGTGATTTGCGGTTCTCGCTGCTTTGTTCTTGGCGTAGACGACTTGTTGTGCCCCTGCTGCTGCTGTCTCTTGGTGTGTGTGTGTGAGTGTGTGTCTCTCTGTGTGTGTGTGTGTGTGTGTGTGTGTGTGTGTGTGTGTGTGTGTGTGTGTGTGTGTGTGTGTGTGTGTGTGTGTGTGTGTGTGTGTGTGTGTGTGTGTGTGTGTGTGTGTGTATGTGCGTGCGTGTGTGCGTGTGTGTGTGTGTGTGTGTATGTGCGTGCGTGTGTGCGTGTGTGTGTGTGTGTGTGTATGTGCGTGCGTGTGTGCGTGTGTGTGTGTGTGTGTGTATGTGCGTGCGTGTGTGCGTGTGTGTGTGTGTGTGTGTATGTGCGTGCGTGTGTGCGTGTGTGTGTGTGTGTGTGTATGTGCGTGCGTGTGTGCGTGTGTGTGTGTGTGTGTGTATGTGCGTGCGTGTGTGCGTGTGTGTGTGGGTACGTGCGCGTGCGTGCATGCGCGCGTGCACGCGTGCATGCGTGCATGCATGCGTGTGTGCGTGTATACGAGCGTGCGTGTGTGCGTATGTGCATACGTGCTTGCTTGCGTGCGTGCGTGCGTGCATGCCTGCATGCATGCGTGCATGCGTGCGTGCGTGCGTGCGTGCGCGCGTGCGTGTGTGTGTGTGTGTGTGTGTGTGTGTGTGTGTATGTGTGTGTGTTTGTGTGTGTGTGTGTGTGTGTGTATGTGTGTGTGTGTGCACACACACGCACGCGTGTGTATGAGGGATGCACGTTCCTCCAAACCTTCCATTCCAAGGCATCACTTTCGCCTCTCTGCATCGCTTTTTGCCTCTGCTGAAAGCGACTCTCGCAGCGCTCCAATGGGAGGACGTGGGAGGGTGCTCTCTATCTCCGCACACGCACAAGGGACGGCAGGTGTGAGATACACAGAGAGGCTTTTGTCTCCGGTGTCAAGGACAGCAGCGAGCCGAACCGCGGGAGCCACGTCGGCATGCAGCCCGGTTTGCGTCGGATCGCATGCAAGACGCTGTAGTGCTTGGAGGCGGAGTGATGTGGCGACTGAAGAAGGTGAACCTAACTGATCCTTCTTCTTTTTTGGAACTTTTCGATGGTGTAACACAATGAACTTTTGGAACAGAACCTAAAACTTTACATTCAAGAAAGACTGTTTCAATCATTACCTGATTGCAACAGTCCATGGACACTGTTCTGCAACCGACACCATGAGGTCGCGTCAAGCTTGACGCAAGCGCGTGAAGAAAATAGTTGAAATCAAATCCAAACGACCATCTCGACGGAAAAAGCAGTCACGAATTTTCCACCGTTCTTTCTAAGAAAATACATGAATAGTTTCAAATAATAAGCAAATCATAACTTTGTAAATAATCATCGACATAGCTTCGAACGGTATGGCGAGCCATGACGACTCGGGCAAGGAAAAAGACCACTCCAACGAGGGGGACGGTTATCAGTTTTACAACGCGAACTTTTTTGAGCTCGCCAAAGCCTTTCGATGCTAAGTTCAAGCCACTCGCATTACATTGGCATCAGAGCTGGATTGACAAGCTGACATCGCCGTCGTCTCCACTCCATCGTGACAATCCTCACACACTACAAGGAGTGGTGACTTGGTCGACGAGTAGCATGTGACCTCGTGGTTGTGAAGGTGAAACGCCGTCCAGAGGTGTCTAAACTCCTCCACCTCCATGCGCGCACATTTAACCTCCACCAACCCAACCTACTTCCGCAGTGTACTATTCTCCCAAAGGCCTACTGGACTAGCAATCTTCCACATCACCCTCTTGCTACAGCAACAAGGGAGGCAAAAGGGGCGAGCCAAGAGCCTTCAGCCTTTTTTTTTACCGCCGGTGCCCAACCCGGGAAGAACAAAGGACCCATCAGTCGCGGGTTCTCCAACCAGAAAGAAGTAGGGAGATCCATAACTTGGCCTCCGGTCCTCCGTTTTCTGTGCCATTTTTTTTTTATCCGTAAAATCTGCTACTACCAGTTTATGCCAGTTGATTTCACCATTGTACTGTCTTTTGTGGCTGTTTTAAGAAAAACTTTATTTTGACCTTGCCATTTCCCCTCTAGTTTACAATTTGGTCTCCAACCTGCCAGTCTATGACTTGAATCAGACAACTGGTGCTGAGTAACATTGCCCTTCCTCCTCCTTTTTCCAAAAACAAAAAGGTGAAGGAGGTTTGGCTTGGAGCAACCTCGGCCCACCACGAGTTTGAAGCGAGGCACACATAGTCCAATGTTGTGTCCTCCACCCAGTTAAGAAAAAAAGAAAAAAAAAAACGGGGGAAGAGGGGAGAGGGGGTTGGAGGAGGAGATTGGAGAGTGAGAGAGCCAAAGCAAGGCCTTGCCACAAGGATGGCCGGCCTTGGGACTGGACTCTCCGCGGTCTTGGGGCGTGCTCCAAGCACCAGCCCCTGCCGCTCCAATGAACGCACGCACCTGTGATCCAACGAGCTTCGCGTGACATTAGCGCCCGGCGCCCACATCGCGAAGTCGCGCCGGGAGGCGACGACTAGAGGGGGGTGTGCCCGCCTGGCGTCGCCAAAGGGCTGACTGATGCGTGAGTTGTACTCCAAACCTGTTGACTTGTAGAAGGCAAGGAAGGAGCTCCAAAGCCTCGTGCAGGGGAGCATGTCGATGGAGCGGTATGCCGAGGCATTTTTGAAAACTGCAAAGAAAGTCCACGATCGCCACCTGGCAGAGCACGCCAAGATTGACTACTTTCAGAGTGGTTCGGCCAGCCCTCAGCTGCGATTCTTCTGCCTACATGACAATGGCAACGAGTGGAAGTACCGACACGTACTAGCAGCACGTGTGTGCGCAGTGTACAAGCAGAAATCCAGCCTGTGGGATCGCGACGCGCTTGAAAGCAGGTCGGCACGTGAGGAGTCATTAGCGCCAACGGGCAGTGCACCAAAGAGGGCTGCAGAGGCAACATCTGAGCCCTCCAACAAGTTCCGCTGCCATGGTGGAGAGAACAACTCTCGCTCTTCTCTCATCTGCAGACATTGCCACCAGGCTGGGCACATTGGGCACCACTGCCCTCAGCGTGACCAGCAGCAACAACAGGGACAACAGCAGCGCCAACAGCACGGTCATGGCGTGCGCCAAGGCGGAGTGCCAAACCGCTTCCATGGTGGTGGCCAGAATTGCTTCATGGGGCCGGTCAGCACCAGGGTGGGCAGCGTGATGGCAACAAAAATGTCCCTGACGGCTAGGGATGCCCTCACGAGGGGCAGTGCCAAGGCCAGGCATTTGCAGCCATCCAGCGTCAGGGGGCACAAGATGGTCAGTGTGGACACAGACGCCCCCGTGACAATGACCAGGACTTCAAGGGAGGTGCTGGGGGACGTGTTCACCGTCCCCAACATGGTCGTGAGCAGGATTTTAACGATCCCCAGTAGCTACCGGTGGGCTGCTATCAGGGGTTACGGTGAATCATGGGAATGATGAGGACATGATGTTCATCCTTTGTGATGATGATATCAAAAACTTTTAATTCTTATCGGCACAAAATTTCTCAACCATTTATGTGCCTTTCGTGAATCCTGAGTCCCTCTACCATGATCACTCATGCCCACTCTCATATGTCACCAAAGAAAACCTTGAGAATCACACGAGCCCGGTCGTATTCACTAAAGAAAGTTAACCAGATGTGATAGAAACTGCACACAAAGCTCATGAGAAGAACTCTCTAACGTCAACAACAGTGGCCGTGCCTGTCGGTCCAAAAATGAACAAGTCTGCATTTAAAGGATGGAAACTGCTGGCTTCACTCACCAAAGGACATCGCATGTGGGAACAGTTCGATGACATGATTGAACTATGAAGAAGCACTCATGCTTATCAGATCTACCGCCTCGAGGGCAAGCCTCTAGTGAGCCTTTTCATACGGAAGTCCAAAGCATTGATGACCATGTAATTCGATGGCAAACTCGCAGGCGCCCCTGCACGCATCTTGGTGGATACTGGGGCGGATGACTTGTTTGTGACCGATGTATTTTTACGCACATGGCAATCAAAGTACACGCCTTGCACTGGCACGATGGTCATCAATGATGACAGAGAGGTTCCAGTCCTTGATGACTGTGTGGCACTGCTCACACTGCACGGCTTCACCACCATTGTCCGCCTCACCTTGCTTGATCTCATGGATCCATCTGACGTTGTTCTCGGAGACCCGTGGCTTGTGCACCACAAGCGATTTATGTGCTTCGACTCAAAGACATTGCAGATAAGCAATGGAAGGAAAATGGTCACCCTGTCTCCAATCCCACAAATTCAACGACCTGAAACAAAGGCTCAATCTAGCCTCTTGGCGCTCCAAGTGAAACGACGACTCTGACAAGGGTGTCGCTGTTTTCTTGCAACCCTGAAGAAAATGGATGACGAGACAGAGGTTGAGGTACCCCAAGGGGTTGCAAACATACTCCCAGAATTCTCAGATGTTTTCGAGGCAACACTGGATGGGCTACCACCTCGACGAACGGTTGGACATACCATTCAGTTGGAGCCGGGGGTTGTGCCTCCCTTTCAGTCTGTGTATTGTTTGAGTCCAGCAGAATGGCAAGAAGTAGAAGCCCAAATCAAGGAGTACCTCCGGAAGGGTTGGATTGAGCCAAGCTCTTCACCCTTTGGAGCACCGATTCTGTTTGTGAACAAGAAAGATGGTGGCCTAAGGATGTGCGTGGACTATCCGGCATTGAACAAACTCACTGTAAAAAAATCGGTACCCGTTCCCGCGTATCGTGGACCTATTTGACCAGCTTCAATGAGCGAAAGTCTTCACGTCTCTGGATCTATCGCAGGGCTACCATCAAATCCGGATCACGGAGGAAGATGTACCCAAAACGGCATTCAGAACTCATCTCAGACATTACCAATTTTGGGTCCTGTGCTTTGGACTGACAAACGCACTTGCAACATTCCAAGCAGTGATGAACAACATCTTCCGTGAACACCTCGGCAAGTCGGTCTTGGTGTATCTTGACAACATCCTCATCTTCTGTAAGATCCACGAAGAACACGAGCGACACCTCTGAATGTTGCTTGAGATCCTTCGCAAGAACCGCTTTTTTTGCCAAGAGAAGTAACTGCAAGTTTGGGCAGCCGGAATTGGAGTACCTTGGCCACGTCATTAGTGGCTAGGGGATCCGGGTGGACCCTCGCAAGGTCCAGGTTGTGAAAGAATGGCCTCACCCCAAGAACGTGGGTCATCTGTGCTCTTTCCTTGGACTCGCAAATTACTTTCGGCGATTTATGAGAGGCTACTCCACGTTGGTGAGCCCTCTCACCGCCCTGACTCGGAAGGCAAGCACATGGGTCCGGTCAGCTAAATGCATTGAGGCTTTTGAGGTTGTGAAGGCGATGGTGATCTCAGCACCGGCACTTGCACTCTCAAATATCAAGAAGCCGTGGGAGGTACGTTGTGATGCATCGGTTACAGGGTTGGGAGATGCACTCATACAAGACGGACACCCTGTTGCCTACGAGAGCCGCAAGCTCTTAGATGCAGAGACCAGGTATACCACTAGGGAACAGGAGCTGCTGGCAGTCGTGCATGCGTTCAAAGTATGGCACCCTCTCACGTATTTTCAAATGCAACCGAACCGTTTATGACGACAGGCGCGGTGGATTGAATACTTAAGTCACTTCACATTCACCTGGCAGTTTAAACCAAGATGGGCTAATGTGGCACACCCATTGAGTCAAAACCTAACACATGTGAGCCTCATGTTGAGCGAGAATGAGATCACGAATCGGCACTTTACCGCTGTTGCAGCACAACATTGCACACAAACCCACTACGCCCACCCCCAAGACCACTGGTCAGTGTGAACCCTTTCAAGAATCCAGTTGGGGTACACTTTGGACCCCTGGTTCGCCGAGCCAAAGAACAATAAACGCCATGGCCTCGTGGAGGTTGCCAAGTTATACTAGCATGGCAAGCAGGTGGAGGTCCCGGATGTCAACAACTTGCAACAACACATCATGTTCGAGTTTCATAATCCTCCCTCCTGAGGTCACATTGGATCGAAGAACACAGGACATGCTCTGGCTTAGCACTACTGGTGGCCAGGGTGGAGCAGTGACGTCAGGAAGTACTGCATGGTATGTGACCTGTGCCTTCGCAACAAGAATTTGAACAAGGCATCTGCGGGACTCCTCCAGCCTCTACAACTCCTTGACATCCCATTGGAGTCGTGTTCATGGATTTCATCATGGGACTCCCAGAGACCAAGAGAGGCCACGATGCCATCTTGGTCGTTGTGGACATGGCAACAGGAATGGCCCATTTCATGCCCACAACTCGCGTCACAGCGGAAACGAGTTCGAGGTTTTTCTACGAAGGCGTCATCAAGTACCACGGCTTACCCATCTGCATCATCTCCAAATGTGACCCACGCTTTGCAAGCCAGTTTTGGCTTGCATTGCGGGAATTGTTTGGAACGCGACAAAGTATGTCCTCAGTATTTCATCCCCAAATTGATGGGCAAACAGAGCGCATGAACCGCACAATCGAGCAGATGCTCCGCATGTACATCGACCCAACAATGGAGGACTGGGAGGACTATTTGGCCCCAGCCGAGTTTGTCGCAAACAATGCGGTCAACGAATCGACCGGATTTACCCTATTCTTCCTCAACCACGGTTGGCATCCGGTGGTACCTGCTTCAATGGTGAAGTGCTGGGGCGGCGGTGATCAGGTGCCCTCCGCCCTGGCCTTTGTCGAGCGCATGGATGCCCTCTGGCGGGATGCCAAGGCCCATTTGTATGCGGCTCCACAGCGCCAGAAGGCCTATGCTGACCAGAGACGTCGTGAGTTGACGTTATCCATTGGAGAATGTGTGCTTTTAAGCACACGGAATCCATGGATAAAAACACCGGGTGCACGAAAGATGTTGCCGAAATGGTTCGAGTCCTTCACGATTACACAAAAGTTGGGAAGTGTGGCCTATTGGTCGGCTCTTCCACCAGCCATGCACATCCATGATACCTTTCATGTGAGTCTCCTCGCACCCTACACAATAGAGGGGTCTATTCAGCCACCCCCTCTTGCTGTCCACGTTGAGGAAGGCCAATGTAAGGTGCACCGCATCCTCCAACATCGTGAGCGTAATTTGCACACACGAGTGGTTACGGAGTACCTCATCCACTGGGCCGGTTGTGGACCTGACAACAACACTTGGGAACCGGAGTTGTGAGTGCCAACTTCTACAATTGCGGAGTACTGGGAGGAACCGGCTGCCCGTTGGAACAAGCGTGCCCTCGGGGGTACCACCTTGGCACGAGTCCCCTTAAGAGGAAAACGGCACTGGCCCTTGGGCTGATCTTTGGCTTACTCCCAACAGCCTGTCACGGGGACGCCTAGGCACTTGTCGCGGGGTGGCTTCATATAAAAGGGGAGGAAGCGTGGCCACTGTTTCTTTTTTGAAAGCTGAAAATTTTCTTAATTCTTAAATGTGCCAAATCATGATTCTATCCTCTCCATGAACTGGCGCTTCCATCATCAATTATAGATGGTCGTGTACAATCTACCTCTTCATAAAAGAGAAAACTGAATCGAGGACGATTCGCAGCTAAAGGGGGAGGAATGTAACACCGCGAACTTTTGGAACAGAACCTAAAATTTTACAATCAAGAAAGATTTTCGCAATCATTACCTGATTGCAACAGTCCATAGACACTGTTCTATGACCGACACCATGAGGTCGCGTCAAGCTTGACGCAAGCGTGTGAAGCAAATATCGGAAGTCGAATCCAAACGACCATCTTGACGGAAAATACGGTCACGACGTTTCCACCGTTCTAATCGAATACATGAATAATTACAAATAAGAAATAAATCATGAATTTATAAAGAAACATTAACGTAGCTTCGAAAGGCGTGGCGAGCCATGACAACTCGGGCAAGGAAAAGACCACTCCAACGAGGACGGCCATTCAGTTTTACAACGCGAACTTTTCCGAGCTCGTCGAAGCCTTTCGACGCTAAGTTTGAGCCACTCCCATTACAGAGGGAGCCCACCCTACCCCTTTTCATAGGACTTGTCTGGACATGGATCGGGGAAGTCTTAACCCCATGCATGCAGTACTCCACCTCCACTCGTCTACCTTCACGCTACACAGACATGCATTATGTTGCTTTTGCTCACTTCTGCTCACCTTTGTCTCTGCCATCCTTTGTTTTTCATGGAGGATGCATGTAATACGTGGATCAACATCAATTATAGGCGCAATAAGGATGCAAGTTGGCCCAAATCCGACACAAGGAAGGTGAAAGTATCATACAAGTAGGATGAAAGTAGGGTAGGAAAAAAATGCGAGAAGTCAAGCGTGATTGATGGGTCACATGTCGTAGGAGGTGGATCAACTACCAATGTTTACAATATGTAATCTTGATTTGCGCCAAATCTGTTCGATGTCATAAATCAGCATGAAAAAAATTGTTGCGAGTCTTGGTTACCACATGATGTACAAGTGAAATGATGTCATGAGCATATGGGGAAACCCTAGGACAGGCAGTAACATGATGAAAAACGTCTAGTAAAAAACTTCATCATCTAATGAAATCCTCTTGTGGTATGCGTGCATGCACATAACTTGGTCATCCTGTGGAGGAATGTATCGCATCAACTTGCCCTTTCACACGCCATCGCCGCCATCCATGTACATGAAGGGTTGTCCGCAAGAAGTTTCTTCGAGACCTCTTCTTTTATCAAGCGCGTCCGAAACTTCCGTCTGGATGATTGCGGGGAAATCATCTGGGCTGCTCATAAATCGTTCTGATCGTCTCAAGCCATTGTTTGAGCAGAGGGAACCTGCGTGCTCGATGTGTTGGTCATGGCAGCCTCTCCCTCTTTCTCCTCATCTTTCTGCGCCATCTGCACTTGCACCATGCATCGCACGGGAAGACGGTGTCGTGACGCAAGTGATACACTGAGAGAGAGAGAGAGAGAGAGAGAGAGAGAGAGATGGAGA
>SZWC01003211.1:17937-89270 GCA_023375785.1 Penium margaritaceum
CGTGCGTGCGTGCGTGCGTGCGTGCGTGCGTGCGTGCGTGCGTGCGTGCGTGCGTGCGTGCGTGCGTGCGTGTGTGTGTGTGTGTGTGTGTGTGTGTGTGTGTGCATGCACTTTGCACGTATAAACCCAGGGAAGGGTAGGCACACGGGTGTCGAGTACTGGGTAAAAACCTGACCGGACCCGCTGACGACGTGTCGCGAGGAACCGTTTCCCAACAATGACAGGGGGACGCCACCCGGATCCTCCCGGTTTGACGGCCTTACATGGATAGTTCTTGTCATTTGACGTTTAGTGTGGGGGGTTTGCGACGTCGTGCGTGGCGAACTGAGACGGCCTGCGACCATTAGCACCGGCGTCAAACAATTGCCCACTGTAGATTCATACTTATCGTGAAATTACAATCGTGTGCCCAGTCGGGAAAGTGAAACACGGTATGTATTTTACGTACATACCCAAGGCGAAAAGCATAATCGAAAACTTTCAGGGCATAACTTTATGTATTCCCTTTCTTTACCTGGCACCGTTGGTTATCTCGAGTATGCATCGGGTGTGTCAAAAAATGCAAGCATCCGGACTATGTCTGGCGTTATTGGACGGACGCCCGGTACTTTGCACATCGGCCCATCGTACGGCTTCTGTTTCTTCAGCCTATCCAAATGGATATTCGTGATTGGCTGTAGCACAATGCGCAGCACATTGTGCAAAAGGCGGCAGTGTTAGTGGTGGCTCAGCTGGATGAGGCTAGGACCCCTCAATATTCTACGGTTATTGTTTCGGGGGGAAAAATGCGTAGGTGTAATCATTATGAAAATTGAAGTCCTCTGATACGACATTTGGTCGCCTTGCGAAACCCTAGTCGCTGCCGTTTTTTAATCCAGCGTTTTTTACATATTAGGTTGTAACGGGTGGCTGACGAGTATGTCGCGACCAGATCGGGTGCGACGTGAGTGTGCCGTGACGCGGGTCGTAGACGAATAAGCAACCAAAGTTTTCGCTTACTCGGACACCGAACCCTACACCCAGGACATGCACGTGCATGCATGTCAAGCCAAGCAGGCAAGCAGGCAAGCAGAGAGAACGCAGTACCATGGTCGTCCACCTTCACGTGAAGGTTCTCTCTGCTTGCCTGCTTGCCTTGCTGCCTACTCGCCTGCTTGCCTGTTTGCCTGCTTGCCTGCTTTCCTGCTTTCCTGCTTGCCTGCTTGCCTGCTTGCCTTCCTGCCTGCTTGCCTGCTTGCCTGCTTGCCTGCTTGCCTTCCTGCCTGCTTGCCTGCTTGCCTCGGCGGTTGCGTACAAACATGGCGTAGTCAGTTTCACGCAAGAGATGAAGTCCACGCACGGCCACGTACACCTGCCGCTGCTCATGCTCCACATACACCATGTACGGCGGACACTTGACGCCCACGTCCGCATACCCCGCGCGCTTCACCACGTTCTCCACCCGTATCTTGGCTGGTTGCCTCTGCCGCCGATTCCGCTCGCCACCACTGGCGCTGCTGCCGCCACCCCTGTTGGTGCCTCCGCCACCACCGCCGGTCTCAGGGATAGCGCTGCCCCCTCCGCTGCTACTTTTGCTGCTGCCAACAACACTGCTGCTGCCCTCCATGGCGTTTGGTGCTTGCGAAGCGTCAGCTGCAGCATCACCTGCCGCTGCGCAGGCCATACTGTTCCCTACTGTGCCGCAACATCCCCCATTGCTGCTGTAGGTACTGCTGCTGCTGCTGCTGCTGCTGCTGCTGTTACTCCTGCCAGCTCCGTCAGAACCTCCTCTGAACACCCTGCCCGTCCTGCCCACAGAACCCTCAGGCGACTCCTTCCTCGTGCTTTCCTCGCCGCTGACGCCTGGAGTGATGAAGCCGCCCATGTCGGCGACAACCTCTGTGCTGCCGACTACATCCGTTACCACACGTCCGTCGCACACACTTCTGGGACTGCTGCGGCCGCCGCCGCCTGGCGCTCCGCCATCACCATCGCCAGCGCGGCCGCCGCTGCCGATGCTGCTGGTGGTGTGCAGGTACATCGGCCGTCGCAGGTTATGCTCGTACACGGCCAGCACCACCTCGCACGCGCGCTCAAACTCCGCCACGTCCGCCGCGTTCGCACGCGGCCAGCCCTCGCTAGCAAACGAACCGTGCAACCCGCATCGCCGAGCCAGCCACAGAACGGACGCAGAACCTAACACCGCCACCGCGCTTCCCGCGATCAGCACGGTGGCTGGGTCCATATTCGAAATATGATATTCCCCCCTCCCCCCCTCTCGTGCTTCCCGACGGAAGTTTCCTACCCCAGTCAGCGATATGGGGTGAAGGCGGTAGGATTTCGGAAATCCGATTTCTCCACGCCTGGAAACATCCTACCCCTGGAAAGTTTCCACCCTTAGCATTTTTTTAACCCCTGGCCCGCCCTGGATTGGGGGGTTCCACCTGACCGCGCACAGGCTAAACTCCTGGGACAACAACTCCTGCACTGAGCCCAGGATCCCCGACCTTCGCCCGCGGGTTGGGCCTGGGACAGAGGTCGAGACGGATGCGCAGGCGGAGGGTGGGGGGGAATGTTCGCGGGAGGGGGTCCGGGGGTTGGACGGACCAAGGCGCGTCCCGGGAGGAAGCGTGCGACGGTTGGTCAGCCAGCCGGGAGGGCAGGGGCCTCGCTGCCTGACAGCCTGGCGCGCGCAGCGCAGTGCACCGCGTTGCGCTGCTCGGCATGGCGCTGCGGCAAACGATCAGTGCGGAGACGGCGATGCGGTGGCGATCTCGCCAACGAAGCGCCCTTTGCCCTTGAGCACCTGGCGAGGCGCAAAACCAAGGGAATAAGGTGATGATGGAAGTAGACATTGAAGGAAGGGGGCGAGGGCTGCAGCCTCACGCCGTCGCCGATGGGCTTGAAATCTCGACGACAAAAATGGGCTCATGGACCTCTGCTCCGGCGCGAAGGTTTGCGTTTCTAACCGCCCCCGTAGTTGACATTCGCGCCAACGACGTCACCGCGACTACAGGGTCGCGACTTATGGCGTGAGACCGTGATGCCGATGGACGTGCGACTGCCGATTAGCGTGAGAGCGACAGTGCACGTTACTGCCCAACGACGCCCATCAACCGAAAGGCTCGATGGAAGCGGATGGGATGACAAAATCATCGCGCGAGAATGGGAACTTTTTTTCAAGTAACCCACCCTCGGATAGGATGACACCTCCCATTTTCGCAGGAGAGCGAATGTCTCAATGCCAAATGTCAAATTAAACCCGTAAAATCCAGTAAGTGGCGGGAATACTGAAGAATGTTTTCCCATCGGCGTTTGCTGATGTTGCGACAGTGAAGGCCACACCATCGCCAGATTTCAGCCGTCAGATTGCAATTCATTGTTCCAGCCCTTTTTCCCCACCCCCATCAGACTTTGTGAGACCATGGCCGAGAATCTTCCGTTTTCGTCGGGACGACAAACCGTGCAGGTCTCGCAAATTGCGAATCGCAATCGTCACTGCCATGCATGCTTTGCAGCCATTATTGAAACGCCTGGAACGTTTGAACCAAACGTGTAAGAATACCTTCTCAAAACTTCTATGGGCCTTATACATGAAGTACAGTACATACTTGCCATAGAAACTCATGAGAAATACTTACCATACAAAATTAGCATACAATCTAGACTTCAAAAACTCAAATGCTCCACGTTCAGGAAAAGGAGCGGCATACACACCCACCAACCAAAGAAAACTATGTGCATTCCAAGTAAAAACAATTAAATAGCCAAGAAGCATACCCTCTTTCCATCCACGCTTGCCAACAAATGGATACTGATATTTTCATGTTTTATTTCATTAAATTTCGGTATGAGGAATTTCCGTTATTTTTGTGCTACTAAGCAACTGGTTGTGATTTAGGATGGGCATAGTACATACTTTCTTCAATGTGTGGATGCATAAGATATATCCTCTTGTACATTATTACATGAATTATTTTATGTGGAGCATATGTGAACATGTCATTATATCTAGAAATAATGGATGCATGGGTTATTTCAAACTGAACATGTATGGTGACCGTGTACGTTCTGGAAGGCAAAAGCCAATTTGAGGAATTCAGGAACAGGGGTAATTTTTACTTAGTATTAATTTTACTTCAATGGAAAGTGGAAGAACTATCAAGCGCAT
Organism: Penium margaritaceum; assembly: GCA_023375785.1. Classification (NCBI taxonomy): domain Eukaryota; kingdom Viridiplantae; phylum Streptophyta; class Zygnematophyceae; order Desmidiales; family Peniaceae; genus Penium; species Penium margaritaceum. Next base: position 22,088 of record SZWC01003211.1, read on the forward strand.
GTATACAATACCGAAAACAAGAATGAGCCATGTTTCGACTCTTGGGTGCTCAAGTCAAGCGGCGTGTGCAATAATGCGCCGTTAGGGCTACTTTAAGAAACTCCGCCAAAATTTCACGGGGTGTCAATCATGTCAAAGCACATCTTCATAAGATTAAAGCTTCGTTGACAGATCAATCAAAGCTTATGTAGACATTGATACAGTTTTTCATTGTTCTCTTGAAAGACCTATAAACTAGTCAAACCTCTGAGACCTATCTATAACGGAACACAAAAGGTCATAGCGGTTGGCTAAAGTTCCCTTGAGTGACTGAAAATTTGGATGTCGATGTGCTGTGGGTCACAAATGTAAGGCTGTCATGCCATTGAATGATCATTACGAACTCGTGCACATTACTTACATAATAATGTGCCCCCTCCCCCTTGTTGGTTTTTGCGCAACTCTCATTGTGCTCTGTTGTGTCCTCCCGGCTTGTGTACATCGGCGTGCAGATGACTGACGGCGAGACTCGACGCCGATGGAGAGTCGTCCGGTGGAGCCGACGCACGCTGAGGTTAACTCGAAGTTTGCTGGAGCCTCCTCCCTCCGGCGACGTGCTCAGCTCCATCAGCAGGCCTCCTCGGCGGTCGTCCTGCCGACGGTCACTGCCACCAAAGTTGTTGTCTGCATGCGTCCAGCGCGTCCCATCGCGTCTGCATTGCATGCTCTCCCTCGGTCCTTGTTGCATGCTGCATGGTCCTGTTCGGCATCATGAACCATCCTAGACACTGCCCGGGTTCGGGCAGCCATAACTCTTTGCTACTATTTTTCTAGCTGGTTCTGACCGCATGACTGCGTTCGCAGCGTTGGTATTATGGTATGGTCTAGTTTTCACGCAAAACGATCGACGCCCGGGTTTTGGGTTGTCGGGCGTCTGGCACGGCTCACCGAGAAAACCTTGCTTGCAGAAAACACGTCCACAGCTGTTTTCTGATTAACTGGTTAGCTGAGTAACAAGTTCTACACTAGTGGGGGGGGGGAGCTATAACTTGGAGGGGTCTCCCATTGTTGCTCATTCTTCACTTCTAATCAGTTACTTCCAGTTTTCAGCTGCTTTCTGACGCTAACACTGGCGCGCGCGCGCGCGTTTCTGAGTAACAAATCCAGAGCTTCCAGACTTTGTCTCCAGAGCAGCAGACTGAGGGGGCAGCAGACTTCAGCAACGAGCGTGGAAGCCCGCACGCTGCATCAACAACGCTGCTGCCCCAACCTACTGCATAGCGTTTACTTTTTGGTATCAGAGCCAGAGCGTAGCAGCAACAGCAGAAGACTAGTGTACACGTGCTAGACAACGCCGTCGGACCCCCATACGCGCCAGTGCAGGGGAAATGCTGCAGGATTTTTTTCCGACAGCATTGACCTGCCTGGTGGCGGCGTCAGAATTTTTCCCACGGCCACTGGGCTAGGGGAAATGATGCCGAATATTTTCGGCAGCGCTGACCCCCACGTTTGACGCGAGGAGGTGAGCGGCAGGCCACATCGGGCGCTTCCAGACGACGACGCACGTGGCGAAGTCATCCACGTGGAGTGGCTGGCAGCAGCAGCCTGTAGCAGCAGTAGCAGCTTGCAGCAGCAGCAAGCACTGGTAGCAGTAGCAAGCAACAGCTGTGCACAGCAACAGCCAACAGCAGCAGCAGCTCGCAGCACCTCGTAGCAACAGCAGCCAGCGGCAGCATCAGCAATAGCAAGCAGCACCAGCAGCCGGCAGCAGCAACAGCAGCAGCAAGCAGCAACCGGCAGCGGCCAGCAGCAGCTAGCTAGGGCGGCTACAGCAGCTACCCGCAACAGCAGCAGCCGCAGCTGCCCGCAGCCCGCAGCCCGCTGCTCACAGAGAGCAAGGAGCTGCTGGCAGCGAGCAGCCAGATGCTGGCAGCGAGCTGCTCGTAGCAAGCAACAAGGAGCCAACAGCGAGCAGCCAGCTCGCTGCTCGCGGCTCGCTGCTTATAGCAAGCAGCGAGCTCGCTGCTTGCGGCTCGCTTCTCACAGCGAGCAAGGAAGCTCGCTGTGAGGAGCAAAAAAGAGAGAAAAAAAAAGGAGAGACAAAAAAATCTCCCACCCCGCAACAGCTGCAGCAGCGCGCAGCAGCAGCAGCAACGGCCGCAACAGCAGCTGCAGCAGCTGCCGCAACAGCAACCGCAACAGTAGCAGTAGTAGCTGCAGTTGTAGCAGCAGCAACAACAGTTGCGGCAGTAGTCGCAACAGCGCCAGCAGCTGCAACAGCAGTAGCAGCAGCACTTGCAGCAGCACTTGCAAAGACCTCAGGCGCCGCAGTTGCACCAACCGCCGCAACAACAACTGCAGAAACTATCGCTGCTGACGTCAACAGCCCTCCGCTGACGTCACTACTGATGTCATCAACACAAACAAAAAAATGCAAAATGAGGGGAAAGGGAAGGGGAAGAAACTCCACAACTCCGCTGGTGACGTCAGCCGTTCTGGACTGACGTCCTTGGTAACCTCGGCAGCACACAAAGAGAAAAAGAAAAGGAAAACAAAAGGGCAGAATACTGGGGCATCAAATCCGCTATGGTAGACAGTCCGAGTGAGGGGTCTTCCTCCGTTGGGGGGACCCCCAGCCTTCCATTAGTGCAGTAGCTGGAGCAGTTGCAGCAGTAGCAACAACAGCAATAGCAGCAGCAACAACAGTTGTAGCAGCTGTAGCAGCAGCAGCAGCAGCAGCAGCAGCAACAGTAGCAGCAGCAGCCCACCGGCGTTGTCGCTGGCAACCCTGACCCCCTGGCTGCCCTTCAGCAACAGCTCACTGCCTTGACGCAGTAGCTTGTAGCACTGCAGCCATTGGCCTCCCAGACTGCCCCCAGTACACTGCCGCCATTCATTCCTCATGCGCACGCTAGTCGCGCTGTCTCCGCCGCCACGCACTACCTAGCGCAGCAGCACACTCAGCGCCAACGGCAGACGGTGACCTCTGTCCTTGGCCCCACTCTGGGCGCCGGCCGTCGGCAGAAGGACTTTGAGACGCCGCCCCCACCGCTTCAGGCCGGCAAACAGTTTCAGAGCTGGGAGCTCACCTTCCGGATCTGGGTGTAGAGTGAGGGCCTGTGGCCATGCAATAGCCACCCGTACGACGCTACCCAGGCCGACCAGTTGTATGACGCTGGTCACGTCGTACGTGCCCTCGTGCCAGTCGCCTCTCCGGCTTCCCGCTTGGCCCTGGAGCCTTTCCTCGGTGACGTCACCACTGGCGCCACCCCGGACCCTACTGCCGGCTGGCACATCCTCACTCGCCCCCATCACCTATCCAGCAATATTGAGACCAGCCGTCTACTGCGGGAGTTTCACTCCCTGCACATGGGGAGACCGTGACGGTCATCGCCTACTGGCAACGGGCGGAGGACATCCTTCGGCGCCTCGGCACCTCTGCACCACCCCCGCTGGCCGCGCTGCTCACCATCAAGCGTGGTGCCACCGTCGCAGATGCAGACGTCTTCGTTCAGTACCCGCAGGATGTCCTTTCCACCATGGCAGCTCAGGGCAGCCTCATGCCTTGGGCGTACAAGCTCTTCCTCTGGATTGAGGAAGCTTGTCTGAAGTCCCACCTCCAGCGCACAGAGGCCCTCGCCTCCCCTGCTGTCGCCTCTGTGGCCGTTGCCTCCCCAGCCGCAGCTACCTCCTCCAGCTCTTCGTCGTCGGGGAAGAAGAAGCGTCAGAGCAAGAAGGGCAAGGGTCGGCAGCAGGGGTGGCGCGGTCTGCTACAACTGTGGCCAGCCTGGGCACGGGTGGTATACGTGCCCCCTACCGACGGACGAGGTGCGCATCATCACCACCATGCATCGCCAATGGGAGTGCCGTCTTGCCCCTGCCGCCGTAGCTATCGCCGGCTCCAACGCCTCGACATCGTTCAGCAGCTCCACCACTCCGGTCGCCTCGCCAGTCCAACAGACACCGGTGCCGCAGCCGCACCATCCGTGGCCGTCGGCGCCTCCGTTTCCTTCGCCGGCTCAGTCCTCCTCCTACCCGAGCTCCGGTGCCATCGCTCCGCACTGTGTCTACACTCTCGGGCCGTCCTCCCGTGAGCGTCAGCTGGAGCAGTTCATCGCGCTCCAGCTCGACCTGCCTCGTCCTCCTCCTCAGGGAAGTGCGAGTTGCGTCACCTCCTGCTCTCCTGCTGAACCTTGCATGAATGAGGCCGAGCTTCGGTCGTGTCCCGTTTCCTCGTCTGTCTCGTCGTCTCCCATGGAATGTCACCTCTCTCCATGACGACATTGCGTGGCTTGATGACTGGCAGTCTCGTTTTGCGCCTTCTTCCACCGCGTCCGCATCCCTTGCTTGCTGTCATGTGATTGTGAGCGATCTGGCGACCCCTGCCCAGGACCTTGCTTAGAATTGGATCATTGACTCCGGGGCCACGCATCACATGACGGCCTCTCGTGAGGCCTTTAGTATGCTTGGTCCTGTAGGCGATGTCTCCGGTGTCCGGACGGGCTCCGGACAGGTGTTGCCTGTCCGTGGTGTTGGCTTCGTTCGTTTCCGTGGTCCTGCCGGGTGACATCTTTCTGACCGATGTCCTCTTCGTCCCTGGTCTTGAGCTCAGCCTCCTGTGCGTCACTGCCCTTGGCCGCATGAGCATGGAGGTTGTGCACTCGTGTGGTGTTGGCACTGTGTCGTTGCGTCCTTCCGGTCTTGTCATACTGCATGCCACCGCCCGTGGCAACCTGTGGCATGTTCCTCGCCTCTCCTCTTCTCTTGTCTCCTCCCCGTCGGCCGCCACGGGCCATGTATTTGTCACCAGTACACCTTTCTCCTCAGCATACCCGCCTCTTGCACCGCCGCCTTTGCCACGTCCACTCTACCGCCGTAGACAGCATGCTCCGCACCCAGCAGGCCAAGGGCCTTGACCCAGAGACTTTCCCTCTCTCGTGCCCCACTGAGTACATTGACTGTGCTCGGGGGAAGATTCACCGGTCCACGTACCCCTTGTCTTCCTCCCGTGCATCCCCGCCTCTCAACCTTGTCCATTCGGACGTGATGGGTCCTCTCCCCACCGAGTCCGTCGGCGAGCATGGTCGCTATGTCCTCACCCTCACGAACGACTATTCTCGCTTCCGCTGGGTCTTTTGCCTTCGGCAGAAGAGCGATGTCGTCCGAGCCATCGAGGACTGGCTTGTCCTCGCGAAGCGCGCGTGTGGCCCCTCCCTTCGTTGCTTTCACTCCAATCGCGCTGACGAGTACATGGGTGAGGCCACGACGTTTCTCGCCTTCCGCGGGATCCACCATGAGACATCTGCGCCATACACACCCGCCCAGAACAGCATCTCCGAGCGGTGGAACTGGACCATGGCCGACGCCGTCCGCACCATGCGGGTCGAGTCCATTCTCTCTAAGGGCTTCTACTTTGAAGCCATGGCCTACATGACCTGGGTCTTGAGCCGGATTCCCCAAGGTCCTCTACCCCGCCAGTCCACGCCGTGCCAGCATTGGTGCGGTCAGCGCGTTGACTTCCGCCCCGCTCGCGTCTGGGGTTGTGTGGCCATTGTGTGGCTACCCGCCCCGCAGCAGGGCGGCAAGCTCGCCCCCCGTGGATGTCCCTGCGCCTTCCTCAGGGTCTCTCGTCAGTCCAAGGCCTTGCGCTTCTGGGATCCCTCGTGGCATTGCATCGTCGAGTCCCGGGATGCCCTCTTCTTCGAGGACCTGTTTCCTTGCGATCTCATTTGCTCTGGCTCAACCGTGTCTATCCCGTCGCATGGGGGAGTGGTGAGTTCGTCCTCCGTCCTACTGCTATCGGGTGACACATTCGCTGGTCCCTCCGGGCCGGCAGCCCCAGTCGCATCCGCTGGTCCCTCCGGGCCGGTAGCCCCAGTCGCGTCCGCTGGTCCCTCTGGGCCGGCAGCCCCAGTCGCGTCCGCTGGTCCCTCCGGGCCGGCAGCCCCAGTCGTGTCCGCTGGTCCCTCCGGGCTGGCAGGCCCAGTCGCTTCCACTGGTCCCTCCGGGCCGGCAGCCCTGGTCACGTCCGCTGGTCCCTCCGGACTGGCAGCCCCAGTCGTGTCCGCTGGTCCCTCCGGGCCGGCAGCCCCAGTTGCATCCGCTGGTCCCTCCGGGCCGGCAGCCCCATTCGCGTCGGCTGGTCCCTCCGGGTCGGCAGCCCCAGTTGTGTCCGCTGGTCCCTCTAGGTCGGCAGCCCCAGTCGCGTGCGCTGGTCCCTCCGGGCCGGCATTCCCAGTCGCGTCCGTTGGTCCCTCGGGGCCGGCAGCCCCAGTCGTGTCTGCTGGTCCCTCCGGGCCGGAAGCCCCAGTCGTGTCCGGTGGTCCCTCCGGGCCGACAGCCCCCGTCATGTCCGCTGGTCTCTCCGGGCCGCGAGCCCTAGTCGCGTCCACTGGCCCCTCAGGGCCGGCAGCCCCCATCATGTCCGCTGGTCTCTTCGGGCCGGCCGCCCCCGTTGTGTCTATTGGCCCCTCCAGGCCAGCAACCCCATCCACCTCCATTGGCTCGGCAGATTCAGTGCCGTTGCCTGCCCTGCCACGCTACACACGTGGCCCAGGCGGCAGCCTCCGACCCAGGCCGACGGTGAGCGCGCAGACCACCGTGGCCTCTCAACCCCCCGTGGCTCCACGTGTCTCCTCCACTCCCTCGGTCGTGTGTGGGGACCCTGGCACCAAGGCCCTCGGCCTAACCACCTCGGCCATCATTGCAGACCTGCACCCGGGCTCCGCATTGGGCTACGCCATGCTCCATCACGAGCATCGGCACGCTGTCGTGGCCACACTCGCACGAATCCCACCTTGGGCTTGAGAGGCACATGCTTTCTCAGTCCGCTCCACAGCGCCCTTGGAGGACCCATCCACCTTACGCGAGGCACTAGCCTCTCCTGAGGTCGCACACTAGGACGGTGCCCGTGCCGATGAGCTCATCACCATCCGACGGCACCATATGTACGACCTCGTCAACCTTCCTCCAGGTCGGAAGGCAATCGGCGCCAAGTGGGTGTTTTGGCGCAAGTGGAAGCCTGACGAGTCCTTGGACAAATACAAGGCCCGCCTTACAGCAAAGGGGTTTACCCAAGTTCCTGGGGTCGACTACGACGAGATCTTTGCCCTAGTTGGCCGGTTCTCCACTAGCCGGGCGCTCTTCAGCCTGGTCGCCCAACATGGGTGGGAGCTACATCAGATGGATGTGAGCAACGCTTTTCTCCATGGTTCACTGGAGGGTGAGGAGCTGTACATGGTGCAGCCACCAGGCTTCGACGATGGCACCGGGAGAGTGTGGAGACTGCGTAAGGCCCTCTATGGCCTGAAGCAGTCACCTCGGTACTAGAACCAGGAGATCAGCAGCACGCTCCTTCGTGGCGGGCTCCAACGCAGCACCGCGGACCCTGTATTACTTGTCAGTCCGCGCGGCCAGACCTTCGCTACTGTTCCGGTGTACGTCAACAATCTCCTCATTGCGTCGCCGGATATTGCTGCCATCCAGCGTGTCAAGGACTTGCTGCACGCCGCCTACCAGATGAAGGATCTCGGTTCTGCCTGAGTCTTCCTGTGCATGGAGCTCGTGCATGATCGCTCCCAGGGCATCCTCCATGTCCATCAGGTTGCCTATGTACAGACTCTATCCACTCGCTTCGTCGAGGACCTGCCACTCGTGCCGAGCGCATCCTCATCCATGTCACTCGACAGCCAGGTGAAGCTGAAGAGTCTTGGCCCAGCTGTTGTGGGGGAACCAGTTGACGTGACCACGTACCTCCGAGTCACCGGGTCACTCATGTTCCTGGCGACGACGACGCGCCCACACATCTCATTCACCGTCAACCTCCTCCCTCAGTTTTCTCAGGAGCCGCGTCACCTCCACCATGAGGCCGCGGTCCGAGTATTGCGCTATGTCGTCTGGACTCCTCGGCGAGGTCTCATGTTCCGCCGTCAGCCGTCTGTTGTCGCAGTGGGTTACACCGACAGTGACTGGGCCGGCAGTCCGGACGGTAAGAGTCGCACAGGCTGGATCTTTTTGATTGGCGACACAGGTTTGTCCTGGCGCAGTGGCAAGCTAGGAAGCATTGCACGAAGTACTGCTGAGGCTGAGTACGTGGCTCTTGGCTCAGGCGCGTGTGAGAGTGTGTGGTTCCGTTGTCTGTTGTCCAAGTTGCATCAATCTGTCGCATCCATCACGTTGCATTGTGACAATGAGACTGCCATGGCAATCGCCGAAAATGATGGCGTGCATCACACACGCTCAAGGCAAATCAACGTTGAGTATCACTATGTGCGTTCGTTGTTGCGTGACGGCAGCATCAGCATTGTGTGGGTTGAGACAGCACGACAATTGGCTGACTTCTTGACCAAGGCACTGAAGCGCGACTCATTCAAGAAGGCTGTGAGTTCGGTCGACGTGCGTCCGTGAGTGGCTCTCTTTGTCTCTGCCTACATCTCTGCTGGAGAAGTCTGGATGTTGACTGTATCTCTTTCCGTCCATGTGCACTTTGTCTGTGAGTCATGGGGGAGTGTTGGTTTTTGCGCACCTCTAATTGTGCTATGTTGTGTCCTCGCGGCTTGTGTACATCGGCGTGCAGATGACTGACGGCGAGACTCGACGCTGATGGAGTGTCATCCGGTGGAGCCGATGCATGCTGAGGTCTACTCGCAGTTTGCTGGATCCTCCTCTCTCCGGCGACGTGCTCAGCTCTATCGGCAGGCCTCCTTGGCGGTCGTCCTGCCGACGGTCACTGCCACCAAAGTTGTTGTCTGCATGCGTCCAGCGCGTCCCATCGCGTCTGCATCGTCATGCTCTCCCTGGGTCCTTGTTGCATGTTGCATGGTCCTGTTTGGCATCATGAACCATCGTAGACACTGCCCGGGTTCGGGCAGCCATAACTCTTTGCTACTCTTTTTCTAGCTGATTCTGACCGCACGACTGCGTTTGCAGCATTGGTATTATGGTATGGTCCAGTTTTCACGCAAAACGGACGATGCCTGGGTTTTGGGCTGTCGGGCGTCTGGCAGGGCTCACTGAGAAAACCCTGCCTGCCAGAAAATAGGTCCAGAGTTATTTTCTGATTGGCTGGTTAGCTGAGTAACAAGTCCTACACTAGTGGGGGGGGAGCTAGAGCTTGGAGGGGTCTACCATTGTTGCTCATTCTTCACTTCTAATCAGTTACTTCCAGTTTTCAGTTGCTTTCTTACGCTAACACTGGCGCGTGCGCGCGTTTCTGAGTAGCAATTCCAGAGCTTCCAGACTTAGTCTCCAGAGCAGTAGACTCAGGGGGCAGCAGACTTAAGCAACGAGCGTGGAAGCCCGCACGCTGCATCAACAACGCTGCTGCCCCAACCTGCTGCATAGCGTTTCCTTTTCCCCTCTCTAGCCAAAGCATCCTGGTCTATCACGAGGCATCGATCGATGCCAGCCCAACAATATTTTGACATGTTTTTTGACATCCCACGCATTGTTATGTGACTCCCATGAGTTGTGCCATGCGTTATGGCCCTGCCACTCAACAAGATACCATTTCACTTTTCCTCATTGTCGATGTCTAAGGTTATCTTCCACTTTGTCCTCTGTGCCCCCACCTGCTTCCATAGGTGGTGTCGAAAGGAATTTCTCTACAATGAAAATGTTCACCAAGGTCATTGTAGAGTTTGAGTTGGCTGATATGGAGCATCGGGTTGACAACCATGCTCTCACGGTGGCGTAGCTGTGTTGAGACATGTTTTCGCATCTCTCTGATTACGAACGGCCCCAACCACTTAGGTTTCAGCTTCACGTGGTCCTATCTTGGTAACCTCACTTTCGTCGAATTGAGTAGGACGGGAGCACCAACACGAAAACTTGAGGTTCGTCCGACCCTTCTTGGCCACTCGCATATGGCAAGTCCTGACCCATATGCTTTAGAAATGTTGGAAAAGCAACTTGACTGTTGGTATGTTGCTCAAACTTTGCAAACGTGTCACAGCTGTGGTTCACTTTGGATTTTGGCCCTTCACTACGGAGGTTGCGGGATTGTATGCCAGCTCGGGTGTGATCAACTTGACCACCAAGTTAGTGTCACGTGGCTTGCACAACGCTTGGAGCCGTTTTTGAAGCGTTTGATTGGTGCGCTCCATTTACACAGGAGTCCAGGCACAAAAGGTCGTTCATCGTGAGATCCCATCAACATATGCTACTGAACCTCCCATCATAGTCATCTGTGATGGAGGAAGGGGCATTATTTAGTTTAACAAAAATCTTTAGGAAAATTTGTGTTGTTCACTCCTCCATAGTCGTTGTTGTCATTGCGACGAAGTCTTGCATCTTTGAGAACTGGTTGATGACCACAGGTATTGCATCAAGTCCTTTTGTTGTGATGGGAAAACCCACAAAGAAATTTATCGAAATGTCCAACCATGATCTTTTAGCTCCGGTAGCAGTTGAAACAAATCTACGGAGTTAGTTCGTCTAAACTTATGGCATTGACACACATTGCAAGTCTTGTAGTAGTTTGTAACTTCAGTCTGAATCTCGTCCCACCAATAGTGTTATGTGAGTTCATTGACTATCTTGTCCTTGTTGAGTTTTCCACATGGGACGAAGTCATTGTACTCATCCAATAGCATATGGCATACCTCGTCGATATGCAGTATGACAACTTAGCACATAAATCACAATCACCAGTATAGTTCGTCAAACCAGAATGTTTTCTTATCGTACCGAACGAACTCCTTGTAATCCTTCAAAAACATTCTCACAAGGTATGTATCTCATTCTTAGAATAGCATGTTGATCTCAGAAACTGAACGTGTTCGCAGACTTAGAACATCCGTTGCAGTTTTTTTTTATGTCGGTATTTGACATCATAGTCAAAGCTGGGCTCAGGGAATTCCACCCATCGATCTCTTCGATTTGGTTGAGTCTTCGGGTAGGTCGTCACGTGGATATCGTTACAAAAAACACACAATCGGCATTCGAAATAGCACTGCCACACCTTAAATACGTGCACTATTGCCACATCTCTCTTTCCTTCACTGATCATTTTAGTTCCGGTCCATGTAACGTTTTCGACATTTATGCGACTGGTCTTCTCTACCAAATTTGTCTTGGAGGTAGATGTATCCGACTGCTCAATGAGACATTCAAATGGCCACGATGCAATCCGCCGTTGGATCTGTTGAATGCAAGGCTAGCATTGAGGTAAGAGGATTTCTCAAAGAGTGTAACGCTTTTTGTTTGCTATCTTTCCGCGATCCACTTGGTGGTTCTTTTAGTGTGCTCGGGCATAGGCGTTTGTACTGTAGCATAGTCACTATGCTAGAGTACCAGCAGTAATTGACAGTAGTAGTTTCAGAAACCCAAAAGCCCTTGGATATCCTAGATGTTGGTGGACATCAGCAAATTCGTAACCATCTCCACACTCTTTAGATCCATCCTGATCCGTCCGCCGAAAACAGTGACCAAAGTCTCAGATCAAGAATTGTCTGTAGAATCTCTCCCTTTATAAAACCTGAAGAAAAATGTGGAGATGTCCACTGAGCTCCTCCCATGAGAGGCTATTCAACAGGATATCACTGACATATACAATGACATAGTTGTTGTGATACGACCGAACCATGCTATTCATGGCCGCCATTTTCTTGGGCATTCACAAGTATAAACAACATAGCCACAAAGTCAAAGTGCAGGTAGTTTGTGTGGAACATCGGCTTCTGAATGTCTTCATCAGATGTGCCTTTGTGATTATTGCCTTTGTGTTTTTTGCCACTCCGTAGGTCGATTTTGGTCAAAGTCCTCACTCCCTGGAGTTGGTCAAAAAGTTCAGATGGTTGTGAAAGAGGCCAGGGGTTATTTATGAACCATACACATTCGCATATTTCCAGTCTTACTTCTGAGATGAAAGGGAAAAAAAATCTGAAGTTGTACTTAGTGACATAGATGGCCTGATAAACCCTTGACCGAGCATCTCGTTCAACTGTTTCTTAAACTTGTAAACTTTTTGTCATTCATCCGATTCTTTGACCCCTTGAATCACCAATTTATTCCCAAACCTTAGGTCTGTCTGATGATCAACGTTATGTTGCGAGGTAAATCTCAAAGTATATCTTTCGAGACATCCCTTTTGAAATCCCTGATTGCTCATGTAACCTCCTCCAAAACATATAAAACTTTCATGTAGCGAGGCTGATGAGGCTTTGGATGTATCACTTCTACTATTTCTATCTCGCGCTCTTCACATGGCTCCACGTGGACTAGCCACGCTTGATCTCTGCATTGCAAGTATTGCTCAGCCATGTCATTTGTCTAATTGTGGCTGCTACAACTTCCTTTGTTGCTTCCTCCTTTGTGTTATTGCCGTCGTGACGTGGGCTACTGGAACAGAGATACGTGTCACCTTTTTCCATTACCGATAATGTAAACTGCACTTCCGCTCCAGTGAACTTGTGGATTGTGCCTGTACATGGAGCACTTTTGCCATTACCGATAATGTAAACTGCACTTCACTCGTTGGACAAGTTCTCTGACATGCTATGTTTTTAAGTTGACCAGATTGCAGTTGGACTGGTTCACAATGTCAACAAATCAGTAGTTTTTCTTCCACAGTTTTTCTTGAAACACTTCTGGTTTACTACGTAAACCCAACTTCTAAACCATCTTGTTGATTGTGAAATTATGATAGGGACCTCCATCCAGTCATAGTATTATTGCTGATTGATCTTCCTCGTATCCCTTGTAAAACTTCCCGATCTTTGGAATCCTCTGTGGCGTTGACAGACGTTCACACAGGCATTTGTTTGGCGCAATATCTTTCTGGCCGGAAAAGAGCATGGCTTTCTTCTTAACACCAAGTAGAACGTAGGTGGTGAAGAAGTATGATTTGCGGAGTAAAACACGAACTGGGAAATGGGGACACTTGGATAATCCAGGATAAACTATGAGTGTACTTTGATGACAAGTGTCAAACCTTGCAATTAAATATACACAATAGAAGAAACAAGAATGAGGCATAATTGGGTTCAATGGAGCTTATGCCAAGTGGCTTGTGCTACGCTATAAGAGCCCGCTTTAATAAATTCCATCAAGAAGTCATCAAAATTTGAGAAGTTTTAGATGCGCTTTTGAAAATTCTCTCACTTATGAGAAGACGGCAAAAAAAGATCAAAACATTAAAAAAAATTAAAAAATGTAACATTGTTTTCAAAACGTCTCGCAAGTGGTCAACATTTTCAGCACTATCTGAATTGGAACACAAGAGGTCAAGGCAGGTGGCCAAAATTCCCTCTGCCGAACAACATAAGAATACAGGGGTAGACATACAGTGGGCTGCAAATGTAAGGACAACATTACCAATCCGCAGAGTTTATGGACTCCTGTACGTTAGCATTGTAACACTCCCCCTCCCCTTCGAACTGTGACGTCCCAGCACAGTGCACAAGGTATGTCACTACCAACAAAAACAACCATCGATCAAGTGAACGACGTCCCATTGCTGGTCATAGGGCTTCCAGCTCTTGAGTAAAGCCCTGCAGGCCTTGAACTTGATGACATGCTAAGTGCAACTTTGGATGCCTTTCCTTTAGTTTTTTGGGCCACATCATAAGTGTTAGAATGATCACAGTGAATCAGAAAAGAAGGTGATGGCAGTCAATGATTGGCCGACACCAACCAACATTCAAGATGCTACATTTTTCATAAAATTTCTACAGATACTACCACAGTAGACGCACCATAGTCTCAGTGCCTCTCTCTGTTCTCAATTGTAAAGGTGCCAAGTGGAATGGGAATGACAGCTACAAATCATGTTTCAGACCCTTGGAGAATGCGTTGAGCTCAATGCCAGCTTTGTATTTGGCAGATCTAATGATGGACTACATGTTTTCCATAAACGTGTATGATTGAGCTATCACAGTTATTTCTTCTTCAATAAACTGGTGGTAGAGAATCGGTCACATACACATCCCAAGAACTAGGTGGGCTATAGTGAAACTACACGTTGCATAAACTGTTTTTTTTTTTCTGTTCACCCATTGAAGACATTGCAGTGCTAGTTATAATGCTCATGATCTGTCTTCCTCTTCGACCACCATGCACTCAAACATCTCAGATGTCTTTGCCAAAATTGAGCCATCAACAAACTCAATGGATGTAGTTCCTTGAGTCCACCTTTTACAATGACATCGAGTACCGAGCTAGAAAAACAAATCCAGCGGATGTTCTAAGTCTGTAGCCAGAATAGGTGGCTTTCATCAACACACTACAACCTGAGTGAGACCTGTACCTTGAGCGACTATTCATGATGAGTTACAAAGATTTTCGTGGGTACAAATAGAACTAAAATATGGTTCAAAACACCCTCTGAGAAATAGAAAGCATTTTTTTTTTTCAAACGTTCAAAAGAGCTCGTACCTTACAAGCACGCTCATTGCCATCATGGCTACAAACATCAGAGACGTCTCCGGCAGGTTCAGAACATGGCCATGTTCAATCCTATTGGAAATCACCATTGTTAGACCATTATGGAAAACATTTTCAAGCCATGTAAACATTTCTATTTGTTTCCTACACGTTACACAAGCGTGAATGTCAACGGTTCACATGTAGAAGGGAGTGGAGTAGTTATGGGTTTGGAAAATGGGATGTGTGTAATTTGGAACAGGGAAGTGAGCATGTATCCACCAGTTTTAAGATTTTCTAAAATCTACCCGGATATTGCAAGATAATATTGCCATGTCCACTGATTGGATTTTTCGGGAGGAAGGGGACCTTCAAAGGGTGGGCTCCTGCATGAGCCGATTGCCGGGCCCGGTAGAAGCTCACAAAACAAATATAAAAAACAAATATCGGCAGTGAGTTTGGTTGTTTGCTTCTGAAGGAATTGAGATAAGCTAAGGGGTTCAAAATGTCAAATGGGTCTTTGAAAATGTCAGAAATGGCTGTCGAGGGACGTTGGATGAATCTTGTTACGCGTCCCTTCCTACTCTCCCTTCCTCGTGTGGCATCGCTTGGTCAAGAAAATATCCGAGAATACCAAGGGGGTGGATGAGGAGCAGGGGATGTTTCAAGCAGGGATACCTGGTACAAAATTCAGAACACCACACCAGATCATCTAAAACCTTGCACAAGGGGAGGGGGACTGTGGGGGTTGACGGGTCCTCCTCCCTTCCCCCTTCCCCTTGCGATCATGGATGTCACTTGTTCCCAATTACAATACCTTATCCATGCATCTAACTGAAGTAGGATAAAAGTACAGCCAGTACATATATATAAAATATATATATATATACATATCGTGTATTTGTTCTTTTTGGCTGTTGATTGTAGCAAGTTTACTGTCTAATATCTACGTACAATATCACCAGACTTTCTTTCCCATAGATTTCTCCGTTTTTCTACCCAACTTGAAATCAGCAATAAGTGTACTTCAATAACATGTGTATGATCATTTAAGAGAATACACAGCACTAAAGAAAAAAATGTTTTGTGTTGTCTAAGCATCAGCTACAGCATCACATGTATTTGTCTTGGCGATACTTCCCCTTCTTGTGATACGACCTCCCCAATTACCACTACGGATAGTACTACTGATATAACTATTGCTCTTTTTGCCTCTGCTGCTACGTGGGTTACGAATGTAAGGAAAACAATTGCCAACACATGAGTTTTAGGTACTTGTGTACTCATACAATTCCGCCACTTTCAACCATAATTCTTAAAGTATTACATAGTGATTCCAGGTGCCGCAAAAATGGTCGTCATTCCAATGGTCACCATCTTGTAAGTTTTCATAGGGTTCCAAATGTTTTGTGTTGTGTCATTTTCGTGCCAATTCACAAGATTCTTGGTGAGATTTTTACATCAACAATGTCTGAGGATGCGTTCAACCATGTAAATTATACTCTTGTCCAGTTTTTTGGGTACTAGAGGAGGTGCCTCCCGTATTGGGGGAAGTTCTCCCTGGGGTCCTGGTATGGTTTGAGATAGCCAACATGGAAAACAACATGGATGGATATCTAGGTGGACAAGCAAGGCTTGAAATTGATGAAGGTCAATGTTTGTTAATTCAAATACAAGCAAAGCTTTTTGAAGTCTTGCTCTTTTTACTTTGTTTTTGTATTGTTGAGAAGGATGCAGTTACTGGTGTAGAATTCAATGCATGTCCAATGAATATTGGCTGCCCATCTCACCATAGTTTGTATCGTCTCGGGATCTTGGGGCATCTCAAACATTATGGAGGTTTCTCTTCTAGATGTGAATGGTTACGATGTTGTTGGAGCTCCAAAGGTCTTCAGTCTCATAGGAATTTCAATGAATACCACTTCAAATGCCATTTTTGTGGATGTTGCAGTTGTCATGGAGTTGTATGCAAGCCTGCTAGTCAGTGCCTTGAGTGACTCGTCAATTCCATGTAGCTTGAACAACATCTAGGTCTTCTATGCATATTCTTTATGAAGCTCATGAGCCATCTGCTACAATCACGTTTTCCTTCTCAGATTCCACATGGATGAGCCACGCCTAGCCTCCACATCGCAGGTGACACATGGTCACGTCCAAAAAAATGGCTGTATTTGTGGCTGTTTTCACAACAAAGTTCTTACAATTTGTTTTGTGCTTCTTCAACCAATCCTTGACCAGCTTCCCATAACCGTGTTACCTTGTGGGTCGCTCAATCAGATGACATGTCAAGCATCAACAGTAGCTTTGTGGTCGCTCATTATGCAAGTCTGCCAGATCCCCATATTGTACAACTCTCTAATTTATAGGTGAAGTGGTTTGCAAGGGTGATGGATCTGTAGTCTCAGATTGAAGATTTTGACTGGAACAAGTCCTTGTTTGGTCTTCAAATCCAACTTTTAAACCAACTCATTACCCACGAAAGCAATGAGACAATCGTCAAGCCAACGACACATGCGCTATTTTTCAGCATACACAATCCCTAGATTGTGTCAAAGAATTTTGTGGAGAAGTGACGGTGTAATCTGGTCAAGTGGCAGGGCTACAACAACTTGCATCATGACTGGGAGCCGTACGACAACCAATGGGGTATCGATCATCAGATTGACGAATTTCCAGCCGACCCTGACCTACGTCGTGCAATGCACCAAAGCGTTGCGGCTAAAACGAGGAGGATTGCTAAGTCCCTGTTGAGTACATGAGTCCTCAAAATACTACCTATGGATACTTCTATCCTTGAATTTGTGGCTCATCGCATGTTAACTTGCAAGCTTTTAGGTCAATCAACCACGGTATCTTGGAAACCTACCCCAATCTCAAGTGTTCCATTCGACAAGGTTCTAAGGTGTTTCACCATTCTCCATAAGTGTCAACACAATCATCACAAACAATGTCGATGTTTCGATAGTTCTTCGTTAATTTCTTGATGATTATGGGCCTTACAAAGACACACCTTGTTCTTCCCAAACACCCCTGACTTCTCAGCAGAGTTTCTTGAAGCAACCTCTCAAGACGAGGCATTGTATACATCGCTTGATTCAAGCACTCATATCCCAAAGTATGCCTCATTCTCCTTTTTGCTACTAGGTTTATGTGCTCGACAGTTTCGACAATTGATGTGGAAGAACACTTACTGCTCATTGAAATGTATCCAGTTGTCCCAACTTGTTGATTTTTATACTTGTGAATCATCCATTCTTCTCTCCACGCAACACGTGTATTCATGACAGACAAAAGATCCACTATGCTAGCCTGACAAGGGCTCGCAGAAAGATGTAATCCGAAACCCCAAACATAATGTGAGGGAGAATCCGAATAAAGTTTGTACCAAAAACAGGAGAGGGTTTGTGTTCAGGAAAAGGGGTACTTTTGCTTGATTGTATCAAGAATTTATCATTTTCTCTCCCTTTTTCAAAATTTCACATGCAATCCCCCTCTTTGGATGGATATTTTTATGTTGTAGAAAGGGTCTTCTTGTGCAAAACATGAAAATTCCTAAATCTAGGGTGTTTTCATGTGAAGGAAATGTAGAAAACAGGGGTCATTGCTAGATCATGACTCAAAAGGGACCAAATCCCCCCACAAGAAGCAGCAATGAGGATCGACCTTGATCAATGTCCAATTGTCAGTTTTAAGGGTGTGTCATACTTGATTTAAACATCAGAATTCAGGTTACGGTGTGTACAGAGTCCCATAACCCTGCGAGTGCGCATATTTGCAATAATGTCTTTGGCCCACCACACATCAACCCCAGGATTTTTATGCCGATTTGTAGAGGATATTTTGGCAACCTACCCAGACATCCAGTGTTCTGCCCCTAGAGATGAGGACACATTCAGCCTTTTTTTAGAATGGTGGAAAGAAGATTTGCGAACCTTGTCGACGTTTCAATAGTCTTCTGTCATCTTCTTGATGGTAGTGAACTTGTGTAAAGACGCACGTTGACATTCTCAAAACCCCCCAACTTTGTGTTGGAGTTTCTTCAAGCAACCACTCATAATGCAATGTTGGGCACATCGCTCAACTCAACCGCCCAGAACACAACATATACCTCGTTTTTTTTCTTGCTACTTTATGTGTGCTCTCGATATTATCCAACATTTGCCATCACTTGTATCGATATACAAGTTATCCAACTGTCCCAATCCATCCCATTGTCTTCTGCTCGGCATCTCCATCTTGCATACCATCTATGTCCCTCTTGGCGTAGCGCAGTAGAACAAGAGGACCAGCTGACGCATTAATCACAATGTCACAATCTCGCAGAATTCTTTAGCCAATCTCTATCATACGAAAGTACGCAAACTTTGCAACAATGACGGTGCATGGAGCAAGCGCACCCGACGACGAGGAACAGTAACCGGCAAAGAGTCTAGGGATGGAGAATCAGTAGTACACAAGCAAAAACACTCTCCAGGTGAACCATGCAGCAATGGCAAATTAAAAAAAAAATGGCGAACCACCAACGACCCCGACAGCCAATCTGGAGATGGATTCCTCAAGCTCCTCAAACCCTTCGACTCTGCGGTTGTCAACCAAGACAAAACTTGACACGATGGCAGGTATCCAAGCTCACATAAATGAAGACCCATAATTGTAGGGACTCAAGATCCTCAAAATATATGTGCTCCATCAACTCAACGTGGCAATGGAGGAGCTCTAAGTGTACGCGCATAAGAAGCAATACTTGTCAAGTGAAGAATCTAACTCTCGAGCAAGTCCCAAATGTGTCCAGCACTACCTGAGCCGTTCGATCCTACAAACTCCAAAGGACCGATGGTTTAGATGTGGACACACATTTAGAAGTGTAATTCACTGCGAATGGGGTCAAAAAAACAAAGAAAATTGACCTCCAGGCTTAATTTTGCATGGCTTGGCTTTGACTTTGTGGTCTAATCTAAGGGCCAGCCAATGGTAGCCAGAGTCCGGAAAAGCAGGATCAATGGCTCACCAATGTCACCTCATTAGCTACAAGCATTCTGCCTCTTGAGCAAATCAATGTAACGTGGCACGACTTGCTAACTCCACCAAGAATCTGGACGAACTTTACGTGTGCCATACCTACATGCTTCGGGACAATGAACACAAAGTCAAACACACAATACAAGCTTCAACGCTCATGTTGGTAGTCCAACTTGGTAGAGTATATAGGTTGTTTTTGTGAGATCATCATCGCCATTGACCTTGCCCCCCCACAAGCTCTGATTCTACAATGAAAAAGACCTCAAGCACTACATCCAGCAAGAAAGTGCCATATTCGCCATCCTAGACAACAATCTGTCAATGATTACAACAACTTATTGCATTGACAGCGTCAACTAAAACGCCCGGATGAAAAAATCCAAGTGGAGCAGAACCCAAAGCCACAATCCATGTCGTGACGAAAGAAATTCGTAATCGTGAGAAACCTCGTCCTTGATGGAGATTGATGCTGTGGATCAGCAAACTTAACGGCCTTGCTCAACTGGCGGAAAGCCCGACACATCTGATTCGACTGTTGAAAGCAGTAGCAATACACCAAAAAGGAGGAGGGGTCATGAAGAAAAAAAATGAAGAGTGAAGAAACAGCAAAGAGTGAACATCTTTTTTTGTCCAAAATCCAGGCTGACCAATCACCCATACGAACAGCTCACTTTGCCGTAAACTAGAGTTTTTGAGATTGTAAAGCTCAACGTGAGATGCCAGTTTGATCAGCCAACAATATTGCTATGGATAAAGCCAAATGATTAAAAAATTGATAGGAAGGCACTGATGCTAGAGGATGGAGGGGCTTATCACGGTTTTGTGAGAAACAACATGGTTTAAGAGCTATTCTTTCAGACGTGTTTGAAGGGAAAACCATCCACAGACTACTGCAGATCCATCGACTTGGCGAATCACTCTGACTACAAGTCGGAGATCCGTACAGCATAACAGTCTTGAGGAATTGTCCAATCAGAGACCAAAAAATCATCCTTGGATGAGATTTCCCATAACCGCACAGGTTATAGGTAGATTGGTGTCACACAGCAGTCAACGTCAGCATGAGTGTTGGAAAAGTGACATACATCTGCAGTGGAGCATCCCATGAAGTAGCGGTGGTTACGAGAACTAGCAAAGGAAGAAGCATCAGAGGAAGTTGTAGCAATCGCAAAATGACAGCGCTGGACATGGCTAAACAATGTATGCAGCATGCAGCACCAGCGTGGCTTGTTCACGTGGAACTTAGGGAAGGAGTGGAAACTGCAGAAGCAAACGAAACGACATCAACTGCATGGACCCTGACATCTGACAGGTTTGCAGTCGTTCTACAAGAGTTTTCACCTCTTGTCAAAGAGTTTGAATGGATTTCATGTGACAAACTACCTCAAAATTTACCTCCACAGCGCAACTTTGATCACCAAATAGATTTGAATCTGGTCAGCACATCAAAAGTGAAGGGGACCTATGGAATGAGTGACCACAAACTGGCCGAGCTCTAAAGGTAGTTGGATGAGATGCTCGATTAGGAGTTTCATTAGGCCATACACATTACCCAGTGCTACACCCAAACTTTTTGTAAAAGAGAGAACTGGCAAGATGTTGAACTGCATGGATTACTGGAAATTAAACGCCATCGTCATTAAGAACCACAATCCCTTCCCGAGAGCAGACGAAATTTTCAATAACTCCGCAGGGCAAGAATTTTGACCAAATACAACCTGCGTAACTGCTATCATAAGATTTAGTTATCTGATAAGGACATGAAGAAGATGGGAATCCACACCGGACACATACACTTTTAGTTCACGGTCATGTCGTTTGGTCTCACAAAATCCCCCAAACCTCTTATGGTGGCCATGATGAAAACTTTCCGGACGTACCTCAACGACTTTGGTGGTGTGTACCTTGATGACATCTTGGTGCATTGCCGTACCCCAGAGGAGCACGATGGACATCTCTAAGGAGTTGTTAGAATTGTACAAAGGAATAAAATTAAAAAACTCTCAATTTGTGACTTTGGTCATCGTTCCATCGAGGTTTTGGGCCACATCATCCGAAACGGACGAGTAACCATGGACTGAAAGAAAGTTGAGGCGGTCAACTATTGGTCGATGAAGACCAACATTCATGGCATCTAGGTATTTATGGGACTATGCCCGAGTGCCAACATCTCTCTCTGATCTCACTAGTAAAATTGCCGAGTGCAGTTGGGTGGATAGCCAAGAAGCAGTAACAAACTCTTTGAGAGATTTCCTGAAACTGGCGCTAGTCCTACAACTGGAAGATCCAAAGGTGGAGTATTTTTTACTACCGACATTCTAGATCAAGCCATCGGAGCCGTTCTCCTCCAAGACAAGTGCGGTAGAGAGCAATCCGTCGCGCATATGTTGAGAAAGGTATGTGGGATGAAACTGAAATGCGCAGATCACAAGAAAGAAATGTTGGGAGCCATGCACTCGTTCATTACATGGTAGTGGTATCTAATATGAAGACAATGCATTGTCGACACCGGCCACCATGCACTTAAACATCTCAAGAATGAGCCAAATGTGGGCCATCAACCAATTTGACGGATAGAGTTCCTTGAGCCTAACCTCAACAATGGCATCAAGTTCGAAATGGAGCAGATGCTAAAAGTCGGTGACCAGACTCAATGGCTGATATCAGCGCATCTCTTGTAGAACAAGACTTGTACCTCATGACATTGTTTGCGGAAGATTGTGAGGATTTTGGCATGTATGACAAAGCCTAGTTTTGGTTTGAACTAGAACAAGGAAGTATTGGCAACGGTGATCCACTCGCCAGGTCGTTGTACCACCAAACAAGGAGCTACAAAGGATGATAACGGAGGAGTGTCATGACACTGGTCCACGTGGACCCTGTGATGAGGACAAGAAGCTGAAGAAGCTAGAAAAGTACTATTGGTAGGGCGGCATGCAGAACGACTTGGCAGCATTTTGCAAATCATGTGACACCTTTTAGCTGCAAAAATCTCATCACATGAGGGTATCGAGGATACTCCAACCTCTCCTTGTTCCAATGGAGCCGTGGGAAAACATCAACATGGACTTCTTTATGGGACTTCCTCCCCACTCAAGAGGGATATGGCCCCATCCTCATCGTGTTGGATAGAATTTCCAAAAGGTTTCACTTCATCCCGAAGACAACCATCGTCATAGCCAAAGGATCAGCACAACCCTTTCAAGAGCAAATTCTACATCTTCACAGCGTGCTACATAACATCATCAGCCATAGAGACGGCCGCTTCACTTGTTCTGGATGTGAGCAATTAATACGTTGCGCTAATCAGATCTAACTGTCAATCGAGTTCCATGCTCAAACCGACGGGCTGACCGAGCGGATCGATCAAACGCTCAAACAGCTTCTCCACACTTCGTGCGAGCCTCATAGCACTCATTCAGTTGTAAAACTAACAATCGCCAAACTCACATACAGCTCAACAAATTCCACCAAAACATGTGAAATACCATTCAATGTGGACTGTGGTAATCGTCCTGCCACAAAGACAGGATTTCAAAGCCATCAAACCGAAATCACAGTGACGGCATGTGCAATGTTGACGATCACGTCCGACGGAGCTTTGCAAACATCAAGCTATGGCGACATGACATTACAAACGCCAATGTTTGGGACCGTTTGTGATAAAGCAAATAGAAACCCCATTTTTCAGTCAAATTTGCCTGTGTGATAGCATGGTGAACCATCCGGTGTTCCACATCAGCAAACTCAAGCACTTCCGGGACTTCTACAGGAGATTCCCTGGTAGAGATGTTGCTCCTTTGTCTTCAATCCATGAGAACTGGGACACGGAGTACGTGATTGATGATATCATTGGTCATCAATGAAATTGTGAAATTTCCAAGAATCTTTTCAAGTGGCGTGGCTACAATGTCGCACACAAAAGATAGGAGCCCTCCGACAACCTGTGAGACATTGATCATATGATTGGCGACTATTTTACGCATCACCAGCCCATGTCTACTAACACGCCGGAAAGTCACTACTAAAGGAGGGAAAGTGCGGTGTCACATAGCCCCACAAGCTGTTGTTTTATTCATTACATTTGTGGATCACCGCGCATCAACCCTGGCATTTCGCACCTCTTGGCCGGGAGAAATTTTGCCACTTGTCCTAACCTACGGTGTTTTGGCCCTGAATCACATTTGATCACTTCATAAAGCGGTCGACAGAAGTGTCACAAATCGTATTGACGTTTTGGAACTATTTGGTTGACTTCTCAATGGTCCAAGAATAATATGGGCCCGCGCCTCGATATTCTCAAGCCCCCCTGGTTTCGCAGTGAAGTTTCAAAATCAACCACACATGACACGACGTTGTACGTGTTGTTGAACTCGAGCACCCATGACCTAACATATGCCTCATTTTGTTTCCCGGTCTTTGATGTATATTGTTGACATGTCCGACACTTGTCATCGAAGTGCACTTGTTGCCAAATGCACATTATCCATTCGTCCTAATTCCTTGAATCGTCTTCTGCTCTCACCTCATCTTTGTGAACCATCCACATTCCGCTCTGCAGTAGCATGCTGCCGGTGCCACGTGGCTCCAGTGGAGATCTTTGGCCTGTGCACGGCTAGACAGGATGGCTTCAGGGTCGCAGACCTTCCAGCACCACGATTTTTGCCTAGTCGGCCATGGATTCCCTTCGCTCCGCTACATCGGTGTCAGAGCACCGAGGCTCGAGACCAATGTGGGGATGCCAAGGACGGCTCACTCCTACCGGGCGAGAGTTTAGCACGAGGTCGGTACCACGTGGCTTGAGCGCGGTTCCCTGGCCTGTGGGCAGTTGGAAAGGATGGGTTGACAGTTGAAGATCCTCAAACACTGCGGTTTTGGCCTAGGCCAAGACTTTAGTCCATGCTGCAACATTCGCATAACATATGGTGTCCTTTGGGTTATGAGATGTTGGGTGTTACATCCCTGACGCATATGAGTCCCTAAAACTCGCGGTTCGGCATTTGTGTTCTCACATCCATGCCCCACTGCTTGACGACTTCAAGATTTTCCACCATACAACCAAGGGAATTTTTGCCAGCTGCCCCAACCTGCGGTGTCCTATTACAGAAGTTTCCGAAAACTTTGACCAATTTCCAAAACAGTCAACAGAAGTGTTGCAAACCATATCAATGTTTCGATATCGTTCATTTTGGTTCTATGTCTCAAACACGCTTTGACCTCTGGCCTCGTTGCACACCTCACTCGTCACTGATGGAGGTGACTGAGAGAGAAGAGGCATTGCTGCCCACACGTTCATCATCACTAAGCTGTGGCCATTGTCCATGGGGACAACAACGTCATACATGCTCTCAGTGACTTGGTGGTGATTCACTTCTCCTAACTTCGTGTGAGGGTTAGGTCACACCGGTTTAGACCCGTGATTGGGACACTGCGGTGTGCAGTGAGAAAGAACACAAGAAAACGGTATAGGGAAAGGAAACCAGGTTTGACACCCGCTTGGTGGAGGTGATACCTCGAGCAAGAGCGAGCTTGATGCCCATTTTCTCTTGGCTCCCTCCTTAAAAAGCAGCACATTGCTCTCCTGTGCCTGCCATTTTTTGCTCCAGATCTTGGCGTCTCTTGTCGTCTCCACAACGTGTCCTAAACTTGTGGAGCTCTGACTCTCTTTGCCTCTTTCATTCCCTTACTTTGTTTTACTACCTACTGATAGTGAGGCGAGTTTACTCTGAACACATAGTCCTGGCTGTGGGAGGGGCCATTGCCATTGTTTCCAATCCTCCTGCCACTCTCTCCATCTCAGTCGAGGCCGGGCTTCTTCTTTCCGGCCACAGCACCCAGCTGCCGTAGCTCACATTGTAGAGACCACGCGGGGCTGCATTGCGGGGGCGATAGTCGCATTGGCATACCTGCAAGCATTGACATACTCGAAGGCTGCGATGCCACCTCTTGACCATACACTCCCGCTCCGCCGTCTTTGACTGTTGTGGCTTTCTCTCTCAAGCAAAGAAAAAATTGCGGGAGCAGCTGTAGCAACAACATCGGCAGCATCTGCTACTATTCCAACAGGAGAAACCCCTGCCGTTCTTCTGGTAGCAGCACCTGCAGCTTTGGGATCAACTGCAGCTGCTACATAGTTGCGTCTACAACAACAGTAGTCGCAGCGTCAACAACCATAGAAGCAACAGCAGCGGCTGCCACTGTGGTCTTGGCAGTCCCAACAACCATTGTTGTGGCAGCCTTATCACAGGAACATTGACGCGGCAGATGCGGCCTTGGCATTGCTCATCACAACTGAAGGAACTTCAACGTCTTCAGCTATTAAGCTTGACAACAGAACCAGATAAGCAGACGCATCTGCACTCTCGGCAACCGCAGTTGCATCACCTACAACCTAGCAGCTACCACTTGTTTGCAGCTTAGGAGCTGCAGCTAACGGCATGCTTGCTCTGAGGCCACTGCAACACCAGTCATAGTGGGGAATAAGGGGACAGTGGAGCTACAGTGGCAATTGTAGCAGTTGCAGACTCATCAGCTCCGGTAGCAGTCGCCTTTGTAGAAGCAGCAGCCACGGCAGTAACAACAGCCACTGTAGCAACAATAATGCAACGGCTGACAAGCCACGGACACCTCCCATCACGTCCAAGCCATCTCGGTGGCCGACAGCATCACGCTAGTGCACAACAAGGCTTTGGCTGTCATATATGGTTAATCACACTAAAATCATACACTGATAAACTAGTGTACAAAACTGGAACATATGTGGAGGATGTTTCCAGGGAATGAGCTACCATTGATAGGAATGGTTCAAAGAAGTTTCATGCAAATCCTAAATACACAGAAACTGTAATGTATATCACCCTAGAAATTTCATTGATGTTCATTCAAGTCCTCACATCCCTAAAGGTTTCAACGAATAACAACTCTGACCGGGGGTTTGTGGTTTCGTTTTTTACGTGCCTGGACACCTGCCGGGCCCCGCGGTAGCGGGGCCTGACATTTTTCCTTTCTTTGAGCACGGCACCCACCCTAACCCGATAGTTCAACCCATTAAACTACGGGGTTTGAGACTTCGCCATTGTGAACCCTCACACACGTTCTTCATAACTCTTAGTTGTATTGTGGAGTTGAGGTTTTATTTTCGTACTTGCTTGGGTACCTGCCGGACCCTGCGACAGCAGGGCCCGATGGTTTCCCTTTCTTTGACCAAGAAAGGTGGTACCTCTAAGGTGACCCCTCTTGTGACATTTAGTTTTCCTTGATATGTTTTTTTTTATAATAACCTGACATTGTCTCGTCGTTCTTTCTTATGTGGTCTCATCGAGGCCATTTTTTGTTTGGCGGAGTAATCCGTTGTAGCTGTGGCAAGTCATTTGTAGTGTCTGCGACATCTTGAGTGCAGCCTACACGGCAAAAGCATTGTCATTCAAATGAAAATAAAGGAATGTTTCTGTTTGGTGGGGTGGGGGGCTTCTTTTGTCCCGTACTAATTGCCTCTCTATAGTCAATCATAGAACGGACGTCGATGGGTTTCAACAAGTTTTGACGCCATGCGGGGAAAAACCCGTCTCCTAATGGCACATTAGTTACAAAAACAAGTGGTACGGATATTGGAAGGCAGATTATAGCTTCTTTGATTGTACGACATCTGTAGATGTATGCAGATTGACGTCCAATGGCGAGTATTAAACTATTGTATTCATCGGATGGACAATGTGCGTATGAGTAGATCCTTACAGTTGTTATTTCCATCCATGGTCGTCAATCGACATTCATACAGATACACTGTCCCAATACACTTTCTCATTTGTGGAGGGGGGGTCTTGAGCTCTCGCTACCCCCTCCCCCCAGGTCAAAATTGTATTGCGGCATTGTATGGGGAAGTGTATATGGATGGGGGTTGACTAAATACACAAGTGAACTAATACATTTATGTACAGTATCGCACACTTGTAGGATGCACTCCCCAATACACTCCCCCAATACACTCGACGTGTTCTGGGGGGGGGGGGGGGGGGGGAGGGACGTGCTTAAGGTTTTTCTTTGTGTTCTTTTGAATGACAGGTACTGATGGGGCAATGTGCGTACGAGGAAAAACTTGCAGTTTGTGTTTGACGGAGTCCGTGGATGTACGCAGATCGACGGTGACGGGAATTTTGGAACATTTTCTTGAGAAGAACACTTGTGTGTTACGAATAGTGTCTATCACATACACTCATAGATACACTGCCCCAATACACTTTCACCTTCCAAGGGGGGTTGAGAGGGTCTTGAACTCTCGCTACCTCCCCCCCCAAGGTCAAAAGTGTATTGCAGTAGTGTATGGGGAAGTGTATGTGGACAAAGGTTGACTAAATTCACAAGTGAAGAAATACATTAGTGTACATTATCGCACGCTTGTACGATACACTCCCTAACATACTCCCCCACTACACTCGACGTGTTCTAGGAGGGCGGGGGAGGGGGGGGGGGAGGAGTGCTTGAGGTTTTGCTTTGTGTTCTTTCGGATAACAGGTATTCATGGGACAATGCGCATACAAGGAAACACTTGTTGTTTGTGTTTGACGGAGTCCTTGGATATACATCGATCGACTGCAACAGGAATTTTACAACATTTTCACAAGAAATACACTTGTGTATTACGAACAGTGCCTATCACATACACTAACAGATACACTACCCTAATACACTCTCACATTCCAGGGGGGTTGAGAGGGTCTTGAGCTCTCGCTGCCCCCCTCCCCCTCAAGTTAAAAGTGTAATGCGGTAGTGAATTGGGAAGTGTGTCCGGATGGAGGTTGACTTAATACACAAGTGAACAAATACACTGGTGTACATTATCATACGCTTGTACGATACACTCCCCAATACAGTCCCACAATACACACGACATGTTCTCAAGGGGGAGGGGACGTGCTCAAGGTTTTGCTCCGTGTTCTTTTGAATGAAAGTTATTCATGGGACAATGTGTGTACGAGGAAAACCTTGCAGTTTGTGTTTGACGGAGTCCGTACATGGATCAATGGCAACGATTCAGGAACATTTTATGAAGAAAAAAATTGTGTATTACTAACAGTGTCTATCAGATACACTCAAAGATACACTACCCTAACGCACATTCACATTTTGGGGGTGGAGAGGTGGGGACAACTCGTACCTCCCCCTTTGAAGTCGAAGTGTATTGTGGGAGGTGTATCGGGTAGTGTATATGGAGGGGGTTACATTTCGTACACAAGTGTATGAATACACTTGTGTACATTTTCTATCATAAGCAAGATGCACTCCGCAATACACTCCCCCAAGACACTCGTGGTGTTCGTGGGGGTGGACAATGGACTTTGAGTGAATCACGCTTGCGGCAATTGCCGCGAGCTCGCTGTTTGCTCACATTTGGCTCCTTCCCTGATGGGCAGCAGATTGCTCTCTTGTGATTGCTAATCGGGGCTCTAGATCTTGGCTTCTCTCTTTGTCTCCATGCCATATCCTAAACATGTGAAGCTCTGAATCTCTTTGCCTCTTTCATGCCCTTAGTGTGTTGCACTACCTATAGTTTGATCACTTATGGACAGCGCTTGACTTTTATAAAGAAGAGTCAACATATTCTTGAAGCCCCCCGAATTCTCGCCGGAGCTTCTCAAATCCACCATTCACGACACGACCTCGAAAGCGTCTCTCGGCTTGAGCGCCGAATACCTAACTTATGCCTCATTCTCATTCTCGACATTGTTTATACGGAATTATTCCTTTTACCCATGTTTTTAGCGTGGTCCTGCTCAATTACACACTTTCCTCACAAACTATATGGATTATCCACTCATTTTATTGACATATTACATTGTCCACAAAATGCAAATACCAGCCATGACTGCGTTGCCCACTTTTTCCAAATCATGACCACAATCCCGATGTTTTATGCATGTTCCTCAAACGGTGGGTATAACATTGACGGTGTTTTAGGACTCTATGGATTCCTCACTGGTTTTGTTTCCTTACTGTTTGCGTGCATTCTGGCGGCAAGTACAATAGAATAAGTGTCATGTTCTCATTCTTCTATGAATTATTTAAACGTATGGCTACCTTTTGTCGATGACTATCGCTGAGGGTTTTCTTTCGAAGTTTCTGTCCGACGTCTTGTCTACTAGGTGACGACTTTGCATAGTCGAACCCGTCCATGCAGGCAACTTTGTATGAAAATGGGCAAGCGGTACTTTCACAGTTTGTTCTGCACAATGCGCGACGGTGGTGTGCAACGGCTGCACTAACTAACATCGAGCGGCCGGGCCGGGGGTGGGAAGGGCTGGGGGGTTGGGGGAGGTGTGTTGGAGCTCATTTTGTTTTCTTCATCATTCAGTTGTTTGTCCTCGTTGGACTTGACCAATGACAAGTAGCCAAAGACAGTCACACTTGTTGGGGTGTCGACCGAACAGGGTTTGGTTGATACCTCAACTGGTGCTTTTTTCGCACTTTCTTCGCCTTCTTCTTTTTTATGGCGAAAGATGTACAGCCATAAACACACTTGAGATTCCGGCGTTTCAAATGAACAAAGGCCCAAAGGTTGGCCATCGACATACTTTCCCACCTCAAATGCGGTTGTGAAAAAACTTTTCTAGGAGAGACAATAGGCATCTACATGGGGGTGTCTATTTTTCTACCAGAGCATAACTTCATGGACGATTGGTCCATTTCTACAAGATAATGTTGACTTCAGATCACGAAAGTTTTTGTACTATCTTATACTATTCAAACAACGAGAGTTCATGATTCTTCCACCCACAAAAAAAAGTAGTTCCTTGGTGTTCATTCAATTGAAACAAGCACTCGTACATTCTGCAATACAAGGTATTGCTCGTTTACGATGTCGGAGATGGTGAAAGGAAAAACAATCATGTAAAAAAGGAGAAACCGGTCATCACATAGTCGATCGGACAGTAGAAATCAAAATCGAACCATTTGATGCAAAGAGATACCAGTCAATCCTGAACAAATACAAAAAACCTTGTTATAGCATTCTAGGGTCCCGTTATGCTGTTGTCGCGATCTGTAGTCATGCTATTGGCCCGCTTGAGAAGTGGATATCGGAGTCAGATCGTGAAAATTGGATAAAGGGTTCTTCTTTTTGTAACTTTGGACATAGTGCACACCAATTAAAATCAGTGGGGAGAACGGATGGCACCTGAAAAAGTGGGTACACAAGTCCTCTTCTCCCACAATAGGCTGATACGTAAATAAATTTTTCAATCGTGGGAAACTCGCGCAGACCTTTTTTCAAATTGTGGGTAAAATAAGCCCCCCCTCTTGGTGTGTGTTGCTTCCACCCATCATGAGCCACAGTCGTGGCAGCTACGGGTGCACCCAGAGCTGGCAATGAGCGACAGCTGCATTGGAGGTCGTGACGACCCGACGGGACTCCGGATCGTCCACGGACTTATCCAGCAGCTACGAAATGACAAGTGTGACGCAGATGATGCGTCTCTAGAGCCTGACTGGCTGGTCTGCTGTTGCTGGTGTTTTCTCGGTAGTTGAGACCCACGCACCTGGTAGCCTGTACCGGTGCGATGAGGAGACCTGCAACTTTGTGTGTGCTTCCTGCTGTGGAAAGCACACGCTGACGTCTCGGTACTGCACTCGTAAGTTCATGGGTGCTCTTAGTGCAGTTCAGAGTGCTCTAGAGTTTTCTCGGTGGACAGGCCATTTTGGCTGATTTCCTTGTTTTTCTTGCTATTTTTGTGTCTCGATGATGCAAACCCACCTTGCGTGCGTCTGTTACGTAGAGCTCATCGTTCTGCACTTTCTGCTGCAGACAAAGGGTGATTCTAACACCTGAGCAGTGAGTTGCGGCCAAAACTGTAGTGTTATGCCAGTTTGAGCAGGTACGAAGATACCGCCGTCCCTAGCGACTCTAGGCGGCCAACAAATATTTAGGCTGATTGTTGCTCAGTTGACATTTCTCTCTACATGTGTTTGTTAATGGAAGCACACATGACACCGTGTCGTGTCGTCTAGCAAAACTCTTATCGTTTTGCATCCGACCTGTATTGACGCCGCGAACTGACTGAGCGCTGACGCCTAGTCAGTGGCAAGCGTGCTAGGAAGCTTTGTAGAATCTTCTCATGGTATCAGAGCAAACAAGCCATAGCTTGTTGTCTTGTGTAACAGAGACGCAGCAACAGTAGCAATGAGTGGCAGCAGCAGCACCCACCCATAGCAGCGGCAGCAGATCCTAGAGGGACCCACCACAACTATGTTACAACGGATCAATCGAGGTAGCGGAAACAATGGCGGTAGCTACAAGGAAAAATGGCCATAGCAGTAATAAGCGGCAATAGGCACCTGCGGCAATACTGGCTACGGGCAACAGCCACTGTAGCAACAACACCAAGTGGCAAAAGCAGCCGTGTCCGGCTACCTGTGTTTACACAAAAAAGAAAAAGAAAAAGGAGGAAAAGCAGCTCATAGGAGAAGGAGCACCTTGCAACAGTAGTGGCCATGAGTAGTGGTAGAATGCACTATCAGCAGAAACTTGCAGGACCGGCGACAGGCAGCAGCCGCAATAGTAGTAGCGGCGCCGATCTGTTGCGGCGGTAGCTGCAATAGGCGGCAAAAACAAAGAACAGCAACAACAGCGAGCAATAGCAGCAGCAGGCGGCTACAAACAGCAGCTTCAGCAGCGGTAAGCAGTTGCAATAACAGCGGCAACGAGCAGTAGGCACAACAGAAGTAGTTGTAGTAGAGGCGACGGCGGTGAGCAGGTGCAGCGTACCGCCGTAGCTGCACACACGCGCAACAGCAGCAGCAGAAGCACGTGCACAAGAGGCATCTACAACGGCTGCAGCTACCGCTGTCACTCGCTTGTAGCACGAAGCTGCCTTGTAGCTTCGCGCTGCAACCAAGCTCGTCCACGAGGCGAGCTCGCCGAGCGAGCTGGCTTGACGAGCTCGCCAAGCGAGCTCACTCGATGAGCTGTCCGAGCGAGGTCGCTCGACGAGCTCGTCCAGCAAGCTCGCTCGAAGCGACGG
Source organism: Penium margaritaceum (assembly GCA_023375785.1). Lineage (NCBI taxonomy): Eukaryota > Viridiplantae > Streptophyta > Zygnematophyceae > Desmidiales > Peniaceae > Penium > Penium margaritaceum. Next base: position 54,460 of record SZWC01003211.1, read on the forward strand.
TCAAGCCAGACCGAAAACAAAAAGAATGAGGGGGAGAGGATAGAGGGAGGGGCCCTCGAGTGGGGCACTCTAGATAACCCCAAAGGGGGCACCCGAAGAAGTGGCACCATCACACACCAACAAAAAAAAGGGAAGGAGGAAAGGGGGGTCCTTGAGTGCGGCATTCAAGTAAGGCCCGACAAGGGGGACCCCACTCGCGCCGAGCGTTGGTGAACAAAAGAAAAAGGGGGTGAGTTCTGTTCTTTTGTTTTTTAAAGTTATTTAATTTTTATTGTGGCTTGAGGCCACTACCGTCGGCTGACAATGGGAACCGCTATAGCCACCAAGAGAGTCGCAATAGCAGTAGCGAAAACAAAGGTGGATTGAGGCCACAGCCATCTGTTGACGACGGCACCCGGAAGAGCATCAGCGGTACCGAAGGCGACTTGCAATCGTACATTGCAAAAGTTGCGCCATCGCCACCGGGTGCAACATTGTAGCAACACAGTACGGCTAAGATTATCGTCGTGACTCACGATATCACAGCCAGTCTAAGAGACATTGCTGCATTTGTATCCGTCCACATGGTGCTTTGCACCACCGGGGTCGAGTGTGTGAGATTATCACCTACGCTTAGCTCTCGACATGAGCTACGCAATGTGGCCGAGGGCATTGCCATCGCCGTGGTCTACGCCTGAGCCTCAACCGTGGCAGCCGCCACAGGCACAGTGGTCGATACAATCGTGGCACGAGTCCCACTTGTCCTCAGGGTTTTTGTGCTATGAGTGTCGAGATAGGCAGCGTAGTTGGCGCCTGTGCCGACAACGCCCTCCTGGGTGGCATCCCCTTTGGGTACGATCCTCCCCACCTCCTCCTTTAGTGGATACGTCTCGGAGTGATGCCACAGTACTTCTGCGTAGTGATATGGTCGCCCGACATATGGAGGTCCAGAACCTCAAGCGCATGGTCCAACAGCTCCTTGACCACCACTTCCGAGCGAGCTGCCACCCCATCGCAGGTGTCACCTCCCACTTCATATTCATCTTCCTCCTGATCTTGCATCCCTTCCTTTGACGATGCTAGTATGCCTAATCTCATGTCTATATCCGTCGCCCTCTGCTTCGTCTTGGAGGCTGTCGACATCATACCGACCGACGAACCCTCAGCCCCTCGCCCTGCTGCTTGTTCTTGCACTCGTCGTGTGTGGCGGGGAGCTGCTCGTCTTGCATGTCGCGCACAGGCAGCACGATCAGACGCGGTTGTGGGAGGAGTCATGAGTGACGAGACCCCCTCATCTCCGGTGCACCTGTTGATCGGCCAAGTCCCCAGGGCTCCTGCCCAGGCGTCAATCGTGGAGGGATCTTTTTTCCGCTTACGACCTCGGTGGAGCTCGACATTTGTGAGGCGACTGCTCTATAGCGCACGATGGTTGACGCGGATGACACTACATAGAAGACTCAGCTTGTGGAGAGTTCAACAAGAGGAGACGTTTGCTGTGATGGAGACTCTTCGTCGGAGGAGAATTGGTCCGAGGTTGAGTTAGAGTCGGGGATGGAGATGTTGTTCGTAGATACCCTGGTGGATGACATGACGACGGCCAATACAGGAGCTGTGTGCCTGACAGTGTGCGTGCTCCCGCGTTAGCTGGTCTGGAGACAACTGCCATGGTTCCAGGAGCAGCAGCAGAATGAGGTGATATAGATGCTGATTCTCGGCCCCCAGCAGGCGCCTAGGTGGTTCAGACAGATAGTGCTGGGCAGCAGGAGCAGGTGATGGACCACCAGAACGAGGCAAACTTCATCTCTGAGGATCAGTCGTCTGTCGTGGAGTGGTCAGACGCAAGGTCGGAGGCAGACGTAGAGGCCCACTGCGCTGTCGTTCTTACAATAGCCGTGGCACGAGCACGAGATGGCCCCTAGGTGAGGGAAGACATCCACGTGTGTGACATGGAGGATGCAGAGCAAGCTGTGGACCTTGGACTCCTCGTTACTTTGATCGGTGTCATTGAAACTACGGCAGTTTGAGCCGAGGACATAGCTACTCTCGTCTGAGCTACAGTTCCTATACCCATGCGCCTACACTCCGCGGTCGACAAGTAGGAGGCAATGGTGGCTCGAGCAGATGTTCCAACATGACAGGCTATCAAGGAGTGTGTGGAGGATGTACACAGGCATCTTGAGGAAGCTGAGTGGTGTCTACACGATGCACGTCTAGGACAGCCGGACCTCTAGCAACAGGTGGATGATGGGCTGCGCACCAGGGGTCACAAGGAGCACCACGGTATTGACCGCACCTTCGATGACCACGTCGTCACCACGGATGAAGCTGTACCTACACATGCCGACGTTTGCCTAGCAGCTGACAGCCGAGCGACAAGTGGGTTCCTTTGCAGCAGCCGTTCTTACAGCTCCAGACGACTTACGTGAGGACTCATTGTCTTGTGCTCCCATCCTACCAACACTTCATGACCCGATGGTACTTAAGTCGACAACTGATGCAAAGTCGTCAACTTGTGCGGCAAGCAGGCGCAGCTCCATTATTTCCTACGGGATGAGACCCCGAGGATGCAAGAGGCTCTGGCTTGTGCCAACACGCCCACGATCGAGGTCCACCATCGAGTTTGTTCCATGATTGACCGCCTACATGCCACAGATGTAGCCAGCCGGTCCGCTGCCACGTGAGAGCTCGTCGAGCTCTATACCTCAATGCTGTGGAGCCTGCGAGGCGATATGCAGCTCAGCAATTGAAAGCCATAAAATAGGCGATTGTCTTGGAGGAGGCCCTCAGCACTGCGCTAGTCATATCCGCAGATAACGACAACAGTGACGATATCGATGACAACACCAGCGACGACGACGCTTCGGGGTGAGACTCTGTGGGAGTACATCTCACCAACATCGTCATCACCCTTGCTATTACAGTGTAGGGGTATGTGGCCATGTTGTGATTTGTGACGTTCCTATCAACTTGTACAGTTTACTATGACCATTCGGCCGTGTCCATAATCCTGTAGGTCCCTGATGCAGACCTTGCAGGCACCAGTGCGTCATCTGGTGGCAGTCTACCATCCTGGAGCTGATTGTCGACTGTTCCATAGCTCTGTACGCTACCCAGGACCTCCTACAGTTTTTCTGCAGCACGTAGGAGTTTATCGGTGGACTGGCCATGGGCCCAATTTGAATGTTTTTGCATTGTGTGTCCACCGTTTAATGTTGGATGCATGCATGTGACCAGTTGTAGCGTCCGGCTTTTTATCCTGCACGTCTAGGTTTAGACGGCGTAGCGTTTTGATATGTCTGCTCAGAGTTACGGCCAAAACAGTGGTGTTGGGCCGGTTTTAGGATAGATCTTGCACTGCCTCTTGCAACACCCGCCGTGCGCCGTGGCAAGTACTTATCCCATGGAACTGTCATTTTTCATTTCTTTTTGCAAATACTATTGAGGCATTCTGACACTTTGCCTTGTGTCTCCTAACCAGACCTTTGCCGTTGTGTGCACGACTTGTGACTATCGTCACCGTCTGACCAGGCACTGACGCCTTGTCAACAGCTGTGTCGTTAGGAAGCTTCCACGCATCTTCTCATGGTATCAGAGTGGTAGGACAGTTCTCACCGAGCTGAGTAGCAGAGACGCAACAGAAAAGGCGGTGAGAGTCACCGTTATGGCAGATCCATAGGGACCTACCGACGACGACAGCCGATCGCCGTCGACATCGCTCACCATCACCACGTGAAAATGCATCAGCAGCAGCCACTAGCGGCAGCAGGATACAGCTGCAATAGACTACAATTGCCAGCAGCTGCTGACATTGGCACATGCAGCAGTAGCAGCACTGAGTAGCAACATCAATAGAGCAGCAGAAGCGGCGGCAGCAGCACAGAAGGGCAACAATAGCACATGGTAGCAACACACAAGAACATCGGAGTAGTAATAGCAGCAGCAATTGCGGCAACAATGGCATAGCAGTAGCGCGGCAGCAGCAACGATGGCAGCAGCACAGCATCAGCGTAGTAGTAGTGGTAGCAGTAGCGGCAGCAACAGCAGCGCAGCAACAGCAGCAACAGCAGCGCGCAGCGGCGGTAGTAGCATGCAGCAGCTGTTGCGCGCAGCAGCAGCAGCGCAAAATTGATGCCACGGTCGCGCACGCAGCTGCCAGGCAACCGCCTTGCCCGCAACCGCACGACTGCTTCTGCAGCTGACGCCGGAGCAACAGCAGTAGCTAAACGGATGCTGAGTAGTAGCTTTCGCTCAGTCTCTGTACAGCTGTTATGGAGTGGTCGCCTGCTCGCATAGCAACCGCAAAGGTTGACAAGAAAAAGGAGAGGCGAGCTAACGTCAGCATTTTCCCTTGCTGACGTCATCAGGTCATGCTGATGTCCGCAACTTCCTGCTAACGTGAGCACTTGCCTTAGTTGTTTTTTATTTAACGGAGGGTCAAAAGTTGCCAACGTTTCAAATCCTCAAGCAATGCTCACGTTTCTGCAATTCGACCACATTAACGTCGCCGCCCATGATGAGCAACGACATGGCTCCGTCCGGCGAGAAGGAAAAAAGGGTACTAGATCCCTCTTCTTCCTCCTCAAGGGTCATGAGCCCACATTCACAGGCTATTGAGGATCTGCGGAGCCGACAAGACGAGATGCGTCGCCTGTAGTGGGAGCAGACTAACGCAATTCGTACACTCACCGAGCTTCTTCGAGGACATTCCACGACTCCACGACGGACTTCTGTGGGGGCGGCCGGGGTCGCACCCTCTACACAACAGTCAGCTCCAGTGCTGGAGACAGGAGCTGGAGTCGACCCGCCACCTCTTGATCCTTGGGACGAGGATCCAGACATGCCAGGCTTGGAGGGCAACTCCCCCAAGCACGAGATTCGTGTGCTTTACGAGCGTCTTTGCTAGCAACAGACGAGCTCTCAGCCCCCACACACATCTCGCTTCCTAGAGTTTTGATCGTCCCTTGACCTCCACCCCAACGATTTCCCTCTTCCTGGTGTCTTTCCCATCCCTCGTCCTTCTCGGCCTATGGTTGCTCTCCCTACGGAGCAGCAAACCAAGGACTTCGAGACACCGCTCCCACAATATGTCAGCGAGGATGGCTTTGACTGCTGGGAGATCCTCTTCTAGGTCTAGGCCACTTCAAAGCGTGTGTGGCCGTACTACCATTGTGTGTATCAGACTACGGACCAAGCCTAGGTGCTGACAGCGGCTAGAGCGATGCGCAGACTTCTCTATGCCACGCCGCGCGAGACTGTTGTCAACTTTTGCTCGTTCCTTGGCTAGGCGGGCAAAAGCACCGGCGCTAAATCACGCAGGGGCTGGGACATAGCCTTATCCCTGCTTGCTGCAGAGACGCACGCCATCCGCGCCGCGCACATTCGTGTCTTTCACTCCCTTCGCCAGGAGCCTGCCAAGCCTTCAGCCGACTACCGACGACGAGCCATGCGCATTTACACAAGCCTTGGAACCTCAGGAGGTACACCGCTATGGGTGCTCTGCACGATCATGCTGGGGATTTGTCCAGAGCACACATAAATCATCACGCGGTACAGTGACACAGTGCTTGAGCCTTTTTTGGCCTCACTACAGCTTCCTCCCTAAGCGCACGAGCTCTTCCTCCAGGTGACTTCCGCCAATGAGGCAGTCCTAGCTCATCAGGAGACCTCCATTGCTGCAACAGTTGTTGCATCACCATTGACGTCCCTCGTACAGACTCCTCCATCCTCTGTTATGTCCTCCTTCTCCCCTTCCACCCCGATTACACCGACTCAGACACAGGGTGTTGCGGCAGCAGCACAAGGGAAGAAGGTACGACAGAGGCGCGGCTCAGGCCAGCAGCAGTTGCGGCAGCAGCCGTCATCAGCTTGTAGCAGTGGACGCTCCGTTCACTACTACAGTTATGGAGGCGCCCATCGCTACACCGTGTGCCAGCAGCCGCTCGACTGGGCGCAGATTACTCGCAAGCTCCAAGCTGTGCACACACTACGGTCTACGTTGAGCATCACATCCTCTGGACGCACGGCGACCACGACCGCAACATTTCCGGCTTCACCACCGGCGACCATCGGCGACCCAGACCCAAGTGACCGCACCATCACCGAGCTCCGATACCTTCTAAGGCTTTGCTTTCAAGGAGGTGCAAGTTTGTTGTCACAACTGGGTGGTTCACACACTGTCTGTTTGTCTGTTCTTCTGGCTCAGGATGACTCGTGTGGGAGGGCACAGTCGGCATGTAATAATGATGGGCCTGACTGTATGGATTGGATTTTATGAGTCTCACTTTTGTGCCCTTCGTCGTTCTTCCCCACCTGCCGCCTAGCATCCGTCCGAGGCCGAGTGTTCCATTGCCCGTAGTGCAGTGACCTCCTCTAGTCGTGATCCCGGTGGCAGATGGATCATCGACTCCAGTGCCACTCATCACATGACCTGTCGTCGTAGTGATTTTGTTGTTCTCGGCCCTGTTGCATCTTTTCAATCTGTCTACACAGGCTATGGTCAGTCCTTGCCAGTCCAAGGTATTGGGGTTGTATGTTTTGATGGCCCATCTGGCCCCCTATATCTTTCCAAGGTGCTGTTGATGCTTGACCTTGAGCTCAGTTTGCTTTTTGTACGTGCTTGCACACTGATGGGACTCTCTGTGGAGCACACTACAGAGTCCGCGACTGTGATTGCTATTGACTCTCCTAGCATTTTTCTTCATGCCTCTGTTGTGGATGACCTGTATCGTGTCTCTCGGACTTCTGCTCCTTGCTCCCCTTCCCCTTGTGCTCGTGTTTTTGTCACTTGTGTTTTGTCTCCTAAGCACCAGCAATTCCTTCATCGCAGCCTGTGTCATGTAGGCACCGACACTGTGTCGAAGCTCATTCGGGCACAACCCGTCCTCGGTCTTGACACGACCTCTTTCGGGAAGCCGCCCAAGACCGACTGCCTCTTCTGCGCTCAGGGTAAGATGCATCATTGCACCTACCCTAACTCTCATTCACACACACTTCGTCCTCTTGAGTTAGTCCATTTGGACCTTCTTGGTCCCCTACCTGTCGAGTCTTTGTCCGATCGGGGCCAATACGTCCTGACCCTGACTGATGGCTTCACCCGGATGCAGTGGGTCTACAGCCTGCGCCAGAAGAGGGACACCGCTCTCGCTGTTTGCCTCTGCCTAGTGATGGTTGAGCGGCAGTCTTGCCACATGCTGCACACCTTTCTCTCGGATCGCGGCGGCGTGTTCCTTGGCGAGATGGACAGCTTCTTCGCCGAGCACGAGATTCTTCACCAGGTCTCCGCTCTCGCTACACCTCAGGAGAACGGCGTTTCTAAGCGCTGGAACTGCACCATGGAGGATGCGGTTCGCGCTATGCGATCTGAGTGCGGCCCTCCGGAATCCTTCGCTTTTGAAGGCTTTGCCTACATTACTTGGGTCTGGAACTGCCACCCGCACGGTCCTCTTCCGGACCACGTCACACCATATGAGCTCTCGTTTCGCCACCGTGGTAACTTACGCCTCGCTGGCGTCTTGGGATCCTTGGCTTCTGTGTGGTACACGGAGGACAAGCATGGTTCCAAGGTCTCACTACGTGGTCACTTGTGTGCCTTTGTCGGCATCTCCCCGTGGTCGGAGGCATGATGTTCTTGGGACCCTACTCATCGTCACATTGTTGAGTCCCGTGATGCGCTCTTCTTTGAGTCCCTCACCTACCGTGATCCGACATCGATCACGTCGCTATCCATCACACACGTTCCCAGGTGAGGTTTCTCGACGGATGGGGGAGTCTGTGCTTGCGAGCTCCGATCACCAACCTGATGTGTCTGTTCAAGCTCCCTCCACTTCTTCGACTCTAGATGACCTAGTGATCATCGCTGTCGGTTCAGAGATCTCTCCAACACCGCTGGCTTCTACCTGTGTCCCTTCGCACCCCACAGATACCCATGATCATGTACCTATGCGCATTCCTGTGACCATACCTGTGTCCACCGGCACTCCTGCCTCTGTGCGTGGACCTCCCTCACCTACTCCTACTCTCACACCGAGGCCCTTGTCTCCCACACCCACATCTCCTTGCATGGCATCACCAACTCCCTTGCCTCAGCCCTCCCCAGCTGCGATTGTGCCCGTTCCTCAGCCTGAGGTGTGCCCCTTGAGCCCGGGTCACTCATGTGAGCCTGGCCATCGACCAATGGACTCCGGAGCTCAGCGAGTGTCTTGTCCTACACCCAAGCGCTCCGCTCGAAGCATCGCAAGTGGTGATCCCGGCACAAAGGCCAGAGTGTACGCACTGAGCACGCAGAGGTACATCCCGCGTGTCCCGTATGGTACGACATTGTCACTCCCGAGTTTCATATCGCTTGTGATATAGTAGTTGATCTTATGGTCGTCGACCTAGCACTGTGGTGTGCACTCTTGTCACGCAAAGCTCTCCCTCTATGGTACCTGACCGGGGCACACTGAGGGCAGCTCTCTCATCACAGGATGCTGACGTTTGGCGTGCTGCCTGTGAGGATAAGCTTCACGCCATCTGAGAGCACGAAGTTTACGAGCTTTTCAACCTTCCACCTAGGAGGAAGGCTATTCAGGTCAAGTGGGTCTTTCACAAGAAAATGAATCCGCATGGCTCACTAAAACACCACAAGGCACGCTTGGTTGTCCAGGGGTACTCTCAGATTGGGGGCTTTGATTACATTTATACATCTGCCCTTGTCGGCCGCATGACCTCAGCTCGAGCTCTGTTCGGTGTAGTGGCCCAGCATGAATGGGAACTACACAAGATGGATGTGAATAATGCGTTCCTTCATGGCTCTCTGGATGAGGACATTTACGTGGCTTAGCCACCCGGCTTTGAGGACAGTGAAAAGGTCTGGCGCTTGCGCAAGTCCTTGTACGGACTCAAGTAGTCTCTTTGGTGTTAGAAGTAGGAGATCACTGGCACCATGACTCCTGCGGGATATGTACAAAGCGAGGCAGATCCCTCTCTCTTTATCCGATGGACGCTTGAGTGATTCACAACCGTCTTGGTCTATGTCAACGACCTTCTGATCGCGTCTCCTTCACTACAGACCGTGAAGGAGGCCAAGGCTGTCCTCCACACTGCCTACTGGATGAAGGACCTTGGTCCTACAGCGGTGTTTCTTGGCATGGAGATCGTGTGAGACCGCAGACATCATACTCTACTACTGCATCAGACCCGATACACACGTGTTGTGGGGGAGTGCTTCAGCGACATTTTCGGCGCAGTGCCCACGACTTCTACACCTCTCACGCTTGATGGGCGGGATGCCCTGAAGATTGACGATCCCACACAACTGGGGGAAACAGTGGATGTCACCCTGTACCTCCATCTCATCGGATCTCTTATGTACCTGGCCACCACCACACGTCCTGACATTGCATTTGCCTTCAACATCCTTGCCTAGTTTTGCAGGCTCCACGCACTAGAGCCCTTCACGCGGCTGTGTGAGAGGTGAGTTATGTGGTCCCCACACCGTACCTCATACTCTGCTTTTGTCGGCAGTGTTCGGTGGTCCTTAATGGCTACACCGGAAGCGACTGGGCCAGGGGCCCAAATGGACGCAGTCGCACCAGTTTCATGTTCATGGTCAGTTGGACCGCAATGACCTGGTGCAACGGGAAGCCGAGCTGCATTGCACGTAGCTCATTGGATGCAAAGTACATTACTTCGGATGTAGGGGCTGCTGAGACGGTACAACTAGAGCGCCTATTCCTTGAGCTTGGCCAGTCAGTACCCGCCATTGTGCTTCGTTACGACAACCAAAGTGCTCTTGCCATTTTTGAGAACTCTAGTGTCTTTCATGCTCGTACAAAGCACGTTGCGGTCAAGCATCACTTTGTGCATGATCTGGTGGAGCAACACATGATCTCCGTCGTTTGGGTTGGCACTGACATGCAGCGTGCTGACTTCTTGACGAAGGCACTAGCATGCGGAAAGTTCCTGGTGGCCATTCGTTCTGTTGGACTTCGCCCCTTGCCTGACAGAGGTTGAGTATGGGGTGTGTGTGTGTCCGTGTCACATTTTTCGCTGCACTCGTTGTTGTACTTGTTTAAGTGCTGCACATGTATGGACATGCGTGCCATCGGGTCATGGGGGAGTGTTGTGATTTGTGACATTCCTATCGACCAGTACAGTTTACTGTGACCACTCGGCCGTGTCCATACTCGTGTAGATCCCTGATGCGGACCCTGCACGCACTGGTGCATCATCTGGTGGCAGACTACCATCCTGGAGCTGACTGTCGACCGTTCCAGAGCCCTAGACACTACCCGGGACCTCTTGCAGTTTTTCTACAGCACGTAGGAGTTTATCGGTGGACTGGCCGATGTCCCGATTTGCATGTTTTTGTATTGTGTGTCCACCGTTTGATGCCGGATTCATGCATGTGACCAGTCGTAGCGTCCGGCTTTTGATCCTGAATGTTTAGGTTTAGACGGCGTAGCGTTCTGATATGTCTGCGCAGAGTTATGGCCAAAACAATGGTTTTGGGCCCGTTTTAGGACAGATCTTGCACTTCCGCGTGCGACACCCGCCGTGCGCCACGGCAGGTACTTATGCCATGGACCTGTCATTTGTCATTTCTCTATGCAAATGCTATTGAAGCATTCTGACACTTTGCCTTGTGTCTCCTAGCCAGACCCTTGCCGTTGTGTGCACGACTTGTGACTGTCGTCACCGTCTGACAAGGCACTGACACCTAGTCAATGGCTGTGCCGCTAGGAAGCTTCCACGCATCTTCTGAGGCCATGGGGGAGCCGTGATCCCTCCTCAAGGACTGTGTTAGGACCAGCCATCGGCTTTGCCCGTGCTGTCAACCTCTACAGCCCTGGGGGGGTGTAGGTGTGTGGGCTTTGGGATGACATTCTTTTCAGGACAGCAAGGTTACTTTGGATGCGGCATGATGCTAGGGTTGAGGTCATGTTGGTCACCTGTGCACTTGGTGAGTTCTAATGGTGTGACGTGGAGATCCATTGCCTACATGTGTTATGTATGATCCATGCATGATGTAGTCAAGACCCGGACACCCGGAGACATTTTCCGGCGTGACGAGGAGACCTTGTTTCTCTGTCTCTCTTCTATGGTGTTTGACATGTAGGTGTGTGATTGATTTCTTACATGATCGAGACCCGGGCACTTGGTGGGATGCACCGTTGTCATGAGGAGACCTCGTGCTATATTGTGCTTGATCGGTGCTCGCCATGATTGGTTTCCTAAGTTATCCTGTCCGGCCCTGCTCAGCCATTGTGGTGTTGACGGATGTGTCAGCCAAAGGGAGTGTTGGTTTGTGTGGCTTCCACCCGTTATGAGCCACAGCCATGGCAGCTACGGGTGCACCCGGAGCTGATGGTGAGCGGCGGCTGCATTGGAGATCGTGATGGCCTGATGGGACTCCTGATCGTCCAAGCACTTCTCCAGCAGCTACGACATGACAAGTGTGACGCTGTTGATGAGTCTCTACAGCCTGACTAGCTGGTCTGCCGTCGCTGTAGTTTTCTTGGGGCAGCATGCATTGTTGATGCAGCGTGCAGGCTTCCACGCTCGTTGCTTAAGTTTGCTACCCCCTCAGTCAGCTACTCTAGAGACTAAGTCTGGAAGCTCTGGGTTTGTTACTCAGAAGTGCGCGCGCCAGTGTTAGCGCCAGAAGCAGCTGAAAACTGGAAGTAACTGATTAGCAATGAAGAATGAGCAACAATGGAGAACCCCTCCAAGTTCTAGGCCCCCCCACTAGTGTAAAAGTTGTTACTTCGCTAACCAGCCAATCAGAAAATAGTGCTAGACCTATTTTCTGGCAGGCAGGGTTTTCTCGGTGAGCCCTGCCAGACGCCTGACAGCCCAAGACCCGGGCGTCGCCCGGTTTGCTTGAAAACTGGACCATACCATAATACCAACGCTGCGAACGCAGTCGTGCAGTCAGAATCAGCTAGAAAACCAGCTACCAGAAGCTATGGCTGGACGAACCCAGGCAGTGCCTATGACAATCAATGATGCAAAACAGGACCATACAACAGAAAACATGGACCCTAGGCATCGCATGATGCTGTAGATGCAATGCCATAGCCAAACACAGTGCTAGGTGCATGCACACTACATCCGTAGTGGCAGTGACTGCCGGCGGCCCGACCACCGAGGAGTCTTGCCGATGGAGCAGAGCGTATTGCCAGAGGGAGGAGGCTCCAGCTACGGGTGAGTGGGTCTCAGCGTGCGTCGGCTCCACCGAGCGACACTCCACCAGCGTCAAGTCTCGCCGTCAGTCATCTGCATACCGATGTAGAGAAGCCGGGAGGTCACAACAGAGTACAATGAGAGATGCACGGAAACCAACACTCCCCCATGACTAACAGGCGTAGTGCACATATGTGGGCAGAGACACAGTCAACGACCAGACTCCCCCAAGCCAAACAGAGATGCAAGCAAGGACAGAGAGAGTCACTCATGAATGCATGCCGACTGTAATCACAGCCTTCTTGAACGAGTCGCGCTTTAGTGCCTTGGTCAAGAAGTCAGCCAACTTCCGTGTTGTCTCATCCCACACGATGCTGACGCTGCCTTCATGCAACAACGAACACACATAGTGATACTGAACATTGATATGCTTTGTGCGTGTGTGATGCACGCCGTCATTGTCGGCGATGGCCATGGCACTCTCATTGTCACAGTGCAACGTGATGGATGCGACGGAGTGGCGCAGCTCGGACAACAGACGACGTAACCACACACTCTCACATGCGCCTGAGCCAAGAGCAACGTACTCAACCTCAGTAGTGCTACGTGCAATGCATCCCTGCTTGCCACTGCGCCAGGACACAGCAGTGCCGCCAATCAGATAGATCCAGCCTATACGACTCTTGCCGTTTGGACTGCCGGCCCAGTCACTATCGGTGTAGCCCACCGCGACAACAGACGGCTGACGGCGGAACATGAGACCTTGCCGAGGAGTCAAGACAACATAGCGCAGTACTCGGATCGCGGCTTCGTAGTGGAGGTGACGCGGCTCCTGAGAGAACTGGGCCAGGAGGTTGACGGCGAACGCGATGTCTGGGTGTGTTGTCGTCGCCAGGAACATCAGTGACCCGATAACTTATAGGTATGTGGTCACGTCAACTGGCTCCCCCACAACGGCTGGATCAGGACTCTTTAGCTTTGCCTAGCCATCGGGTGACATGGGTGAGGATGCGCTCGACACGAGTGGCAGGTCCTCCGCAAAGCGGGTGGACAGCGTCTGCACATAGGCGGCCTGGTGGATGTGCAAGACGCCCTGGGAGCGATCATGCTCAAGTTCCATGCCCAGGAAGACCCTGGCAGACCCAAGGTCTTTCATCTGGTAGGCAGCATGCAACAGATCCTTGACACGCTGGATGGCAGCCGTGTATGGTGACACAATGAGTAGAACGTTGACGTACACAAGAACAGCGGCGAAAGTCTGGCCTCACGGACTGACAAACAGTGCGGGATCAGTGGTGTTGCGCTGGAGCCCGCCATGAAGGAGCGTGCTGCTGATCTCTTGGTTCCAGCACCAAGGTGACTGCTTCAGGCCATACAGGGCCTTGCGTAGTCGCCAGACTCTCCCACTGCCATCGTCAAAGCCTGGGGGTTGCACCATGTAGAGCTCCTCACCCTCCAGTGAACCATGGAGAAAAGTGTTGCTCACATCCATTTGGTGCAGATCACACCCATGCTGGGCGACCAGACTGAAGAGTGCCCGGCTAGTGGAGAACCGGCCAACTGGGACAAAGATCTGGTCGTAATCGACCCCAGGAATCTGGGAAAATCCCTTGGCTGTAAGGCGGGCCTTGTACTTGTCCAAGGACCCGTCGAACTTCCACTTGCGCCGAAAAACCCACTTGGCGCCAATGGCCTTCCGTCCTTGAGGAAGGTCAACGAGGTCATATACGTGGTGCTGTCGGATAGCTGCAAGCTCATCGGCACAGGCAGCGTCCTAGTGTGCTGCCTCAGGAGAGGCTCCTGCCTCAGGAGAGGCTCGTGCCTCGCGTAGGGTGTCCGGGTCCTCAGAGCGTGCTGTGGAGCGGACTGAGAGAGCGTGTGCACCTCGTGCCCCAGGTGGGATGCGCGCGAGTGCAGCCACGACAGTGCACCGATACTCGTTATGGAGCATGGTGTAGCCCAGTGCGGAGCCCGGATGGAGGCCCGCTATGATGGCCGAGGTGGTCAGGTTGAGGGCCTTGGTGCCAGGGTCCCCACTCACGACCGTGGGAGCGAAGGAGACACGTGGAGCCACGGGGGGTCGAAGCGCCACGTAGCACGGAGCAACGATCTGCGAGCTCACCGACATTTTGGGTCGGAGGCTGCCGCCTGGGCCCCGCATGTAGTGTGGCACGGCAGGTGACGACGCTGAGTCCGTCAAGTTGATGGAAGTCGACGAGGTTGCTGGCCCGGAGGGACCAGCGGAAGCGATTGGGTCTGCTGGCCCAGAGGGACCAGCGGATGCGACTAGGGTTGTCGACCCAGAGGGACCAGCGGGCGCGATTGGGGCTCCCCAATCGCGCCCGGAGGGACCAGCAGACACGGCTAGGGGTGCCGGCCTAGAGGGACCACCGGATGCGACTGGGGTTGCCGGCCTAGAGGGACCAGCGGGCACGACAGAGGCTGCTGGCCCGGAGGGACCAGCGGACGCGACTGGGGGTGCTGGCCCAGAGGGACCAGCGGACGCGACTGGTGGTGCCGGCCCGGAGGGACCAGCAAACGCGACTGGAGGTGTGGGCTCGGAGGGACTAGCGAGTGCGACTGGGGGTGCCGGTCCGGAGGGACCAGCCGACGCGACTGGGGGTGCCGACCCGGAGGGACCAGCGGACGTGACTGGGGCTGCTGGCTTGGAGGGACTCAATGACGTGTCATCCAGAAGCAGAAGGACGGAGGACGGACTCACCACTCCCCACGAGACAGGATAAACACGGATGAGCCGGAGTGAATGAGGTCGCGAGGAAATTGGTCCTCGAAGAAAAGGGCGTCCCGAGACTCAACGATGTAGTACTGGGAGGGTTCCCAGAAGCGCCAGGTCTTCGACTAACGAGAGACACCGAGGAAGGTCCAGGGGCGTCCGCGAGGGGCGAGCTTGCCGCCCTGCTGCAGGACGGGTAGCCACAGAATGGCCATGCAGTCCCAGACGCGAGCCATGCGAAGGTCAGCTCGCTGACCGCACCAATGTTGGTACAATGTGGACTGGGGAATCCGGTTCGAGACCCAGGTCATGTAGGCCATGGCTTCAAAATAGAAGCCATTGGAGAGACCAGACTCAACTCACATGGTGCGGACGGCGTTGGCCATAGTGCGGTTCCACTGTTCGGAGACACCGTTCTGAATGGGTGTGTAAGGCGCGGACGTTTTATGGCAAATTCCACGGGAGGCGAGAAAGGTTGTGGCTTCACCCAGGTACTCACCGCCGCGATCGGAGCGAAAGCGGCGGAGAGAGTGGCCACACTCGCGCTCCGCAAGGACAAGCCAGTCCTCGATGGCGGGGGTGACATCGCTCTTCTGTCGAAGGCAGAAGACCCAGCGGTAGCGAGAATAGTCGTCAGTGAGGGTGAGGACGTAGCGACCATGCTCGCCGATGGACTCGGTAGGGACAGGACCCATGATGTCTGAATGGATAAGGTCGAGGGGGACAGACGCATGGGAGGAAGACAAGGGATATGTGGAACGGTGCATCTTCCCCTGAGCGCAGTCAATGCACTCAGTTGGGCACGGGAGGGGAAAAGTCTCCTGGTCAAGGCCCTTGGCTGGCTGGGTGCGAAGCATGCTGTCTACGGTGGCATAGTGGATGTGGCAAAGGCGGCGGTGCAGGAGGCGAGTGTGCTGAGGAGAAAGCGTGGTGGTGACAAACACATGGCCTATGGTGGCTGACGGGGAGGAGACGGAAGGAGAGGAAGACAGACGAGGTACATGCCACAGGTTGCCACGGGCGGTGGCGTGCAGTACAACAAGACTAGACGGACGCAACGACACAATGCCAACACCATGCGAGTACACAACATCCATGCTGATGCGGTCAAGATCAGTGATGGAAAGGAGGCTAAGCTCAAGACCAGGGACGAAGAGGACATTGGTCAGAAAGACATCACCATAGGGACCACGGAAACGAACGACGCCAACACCACGGACAGGCAACACCTGGCCATAGCCTGTTCGGACACCAGAAACATCGCCTACAGGACCAAGCATACTAAAGGCCTCACGATAGGCCGTCATGTGATGCATGGCCCCGGAGTCGATGATCCAAGTCTCAGCGGGGTCCTGGACCGGGGTCGCAAGATCACTAACGGTCACATGGCAACAAGCAAGGGACGCGGACGCGTAGGAAGGAGGTGCGAATCGCGACTGCCAATTTTCAAGCCAAGCAACGTCGTCCTGGGAGGGGTAAGTGGAGACCATGAGAGACAACGAGACAGACAAAGAAATAGGGCATGCCCGTAGGTCAGTCTCAGTCATGCAAGGCTGGACAGGGGAGCAGGAAGTGATGCAACTCGCACTTCCCTGGGGAGGAGGGCGAGGGAGGCCGAGCTGGAGCGCGATGAACTGCTCCAGCTGGCGTTCGCAAGAGGATGGCCCAGGAGTGTGGACGGACTGTGGGGTGATGGCGCCGGAGCCCAGGTAGAAGGAGGACTACGCCGGCGCCAATGGCTGTGGCGGTGGTGTCGGTGCGACCGGCAAAGCAACTGGAGTGGTGGAGCTGCTGGATGAGGCGGAGGTGTCACAGGCGACAACAGTCATGGCGGCAGAGGCGAGACAGCGCTCGCGCAGGCGACGCATGGTGGCGATGACGCGCGCCTCATCCGTTGGTAGAGGGCACGTGTACCGCCCGTGCCCGGGCTGGCCACAGTTGTGGCAGACCGAGCTGGCAGCGCTGGACCCGGTCGACGACTATTGCTGCTGCTGCTGCACACCTTTGCCTTTCTTGGTCCGACACTTCTTCTTCTCCGACGATGATGAGGTAGCTGCGGCCACGGAGGCGACGGCCACGGAGGCGATGGAAGGGGAGGCGACGTCCTCCGTGTGCTAGAGTCGGGACTCCAGACGAGCTTCCTCAATGCGGAGGAAGAGCTCGTATGCCCAGGGCAGGAGGGTGCACTGGGCCGCCATGGTGGAGAGAATATCGTGAGGGTAGTGGACGAAGACGTCCGAGTACGCTTCGGTGCCACTGCGCTTGATGGTGAGGAACGCAGCCAAAGGGGGTGGGGCGGATTTCCCGCCCCACCCCCTTCTGCACCTAGGTGAAGTTGCTACGTGCGTCGTCGCCCACGTGTTGGACGCGGCCTGTCGCTCACCTCCTCGCGTTACTTGTGGGGGTCAGTGCTGCCGAAAACATTTCGGCAGCATTTCCCCTGCCCCAGTGGCCGTGGGAAAAAATCTGACGCCGCCACCAGGCGGGTCAATGCTGCCGGAAAAAATCCGGCAGCATTTCCCCTCTACTAGCGCGTATGGGGGTCCGCCGGCGTTGTCTGGCACCTGTACGCCAGTCTTCTGCTGCTGCTGCTGCTACGCTCTGGCTCTGATACAAAGCTGGAAACCTAGGCAGCAGGTTGGGGCAGCATGCGTTGTTGATGCAGCGTGCGGGCTTCCACGCTCGTTGCTTAACTCTGCTACCCCCTCAGTCAGCTACTCTAGAGACTAAGTCTAGAAGCTCTGGGTTTGTTACTCAGAAGTGCGCACGCCAATGTTAGCACCAGAAAGCAGCTGAAAACTGGAAGTAACTGAGTAGCAATGAAGAATGAGCAACAATGGGGAACCCCTTCAAGTTCTAGCCTCCCCCCACTAGTGTAAAAGTTGTTACTTAGCTAACCAGCCAATCAGAAAATAGTGCTAGACCTATTTTCTGGCAGGCAGGATTTTCTCGGTGAGCCCTGCCAGACGCCCGACAGCCCAAGACCCAAGTGTCGTCCGTTTTTCCTGAAAACTAGACCATACCATAATACCGACGCTGTGAACGCAGTCGTGTGGTTAGAATCAGCTAGAAAAACAGCTACAAGAAGTTATGGCTGCACAAACCCAGGCAGTGCTTATGACAGTCAACGATGCAAAACAGGGCCATACAACAGAAGACATGGACCCTAGGCATCGCATGATGCTGTAGACGCAATGCCACAGCCAAACACAGTGCTAGGTGCATGCAGAATGCATCCGCAATGGCAGTGACTGCCGGTGGTCCGACCACCGAGGAGGCCTGCCGATGGAGCTGAGCGCATCGCCAAAGGGAGGAGGCTCCAACGACGGGTGAGTGGGTCTCAGCGTGCGTCGGCTCCACCGAGCGACACTCCAGCAGTGTCAAGTCTCACCGTCAGTCATCTGCACGCCGATGTACACAAGCCGGGAGGACAAAATAAAGTACAATGAGAGATGCACGAAAACCAACAGAGACTTGCAACTTTGTGTGTGCTTCCTGTTGGGAAAACACACGCTGACGTCTCGGTAATGCACTCGTACATTCATGGGTGCTCTTAGTGTAGTTCAGAGTGCTTTAGAGTTCTCTCGATTAACAGGCCATTTTGGTCGATCTCCTTGTTGTGTTTA
This sequence comes from Penium margaritaceum, assembly GCA_023375785.1. Taxonomy (NCBI): domain Eukaryota; kingdom Viridiplantae; phylum Streptophyta; class Zygnematophyceae; order Desmidiales; family Peniaceae; genus Penium; species Penium margaritaceum. Next base: position 72,964 of record SZWC01003211.1, read on the forward strand.
CTATTTGTGCCTGGATGATGCACACCCATCTTGCGTGGGCTTGTTACGTAGAGCTCATCGTTTTGCACTGTCTGGTGCAGACAGCGGGCGATTCTGACACATGAGTAATGAGTTAAGGCCAAAACTGTGGTTGTAGGCCAGTTTGAGCAGGTACGAAAACACCACCGTCCCTAGCGACTCTAGGCGGCCAGCAACTATTGAGGCTGATTGTTGCTCAGTTGTCATCACTCTTTGTATGTGTTTATTAATGGAAGCACATTTGACACTGTGTCATGTCGTATAAGGAAACTCTTGTCGTTTCCCGTCCGACCTGTGTTGACGCCGCGGACTGACTAAGCGCTGGCGCCTAGTTAGTGGCAAGCGTGCTAGGAAGCTTCCTAGAATCTTCTCCCCCCCTTGTATTCATGTGCTCGATGCAGTTGAAATTTTTCATCGAAGTACACTTATAGCTTAATGCAAGTTATCCATTTGTACTAAAACACCGAGTCGTCTTTTGTCTTGCAGCTTATCCTTGTTAACCGCCTAGGTTCCGCTCGACGTAACATTTGGAGGGCTTCTCATTCGGGGGGACTTTCTATTTTCACCCATTCTCGCATAAGTATGTTCAGCTTACCCACATTATGGGAATTGTATCCAGATCACCGCTATTGTGCGTTTTCAAGGGATTTTCTCCAAAATGCCGAATTGAGGTGAAACATCAATGTTGTGCTGCCCAAATTGAACAAATTATCGTCAGATCGTCCTTATCTATATTGGCGGCCTAGAATTAGGCTTAAATATGTAGATGGCTTGGTGACAAGTTACAAAATGGGGGTAACCTGTTGGGCGAAATAGCCCGCATATCCACATTCCCGAAGGGCGGACTCTCCCATATCCAACTGCGGAATTTTACATCCCCCATGTCCACATAGTTAAAAACAAAGAACCCCATATCCAGTGTTGGCGTCGTTTACAACGCCATGTCCACATCGGTAGTTATTTGCACACCATACCGGTATGGCGTATTTTTTTTAAGGAGGTGGACATTGGGTGTTTAATATTTGGTTAAAAACATTAGTTCGCAATTGTGCAAAACCTTACTCTCTGTTGGTCGTAAACACCTGGTTACGGATCATCCCGCTTTCAGTGATGAAAATTGAGACCGTCCAATAGTGTCGGGTGCATGGTGCAAAATGTCAGCGACCACCCTGAATGGCCTTAGGAATATGGGGGGATTGCATCTTTACAATGGAAAGACGACAGAATTCCTCTCCTTGTATCCGGTGTTCACCAGGGACCGATTGTCCTTTGATGAAATGCATCCTACGTATCGGCAGTTACAACGGTATAGGTCTAGTCGCCTAGTCAGCCAGCTGGCTGACCCTGTCAACAACCGCTAGCCTGTGAGCCGTCTGAAGTCGTCGTTTTGTCGACCTTCCATGCGCCGTCTTGAGGCAAGGCAATGAGACACCGAGTCGGTCCATGTGCATGTACGCAGACGGTCAAACCCCGCGAACCCGTGCCACGTTATCTATTTTCTCTAGCATGCAGATGTCGCGTCAACGATTGGCGGGGAGTGCATCGCATTCGAGCGTCCTGTCGACGGTGTCCGATGGTCATGCACTGGACCCTACTCTTGAGCGCTGTCGACAGTCGGGCCCAAGGCCCCGACATGCTTGTCAGACAGCCACCACGCACAGCTGCCATGCGCCATGGAAGCGCTCGAGGACGCCTCTGAGCCCGGTGAGTCTGGGTATCTAGTGTATTTACTTTCAATTTTACATGTATTGTACCCAGGTCATCCAACATGGCTGCCCAGTTGCAGTGGGCTGCGTCCCGTAGGCGTAGGTGAGGCGACCCTCTCGCGGTTTCTGAACCCCGTGGTCTCTCACGCCCGCAGCTCAACGAGCCATGTCTCGTTCCCCAAACCCCATCCACTTGAAACCTCATGTACGACGAGTACTTTGAGCATGAGCAGCGTGCTCAGGTGCTCCTCATTTTGCCGGAACAAGCCACAGACACACTGAGGCTGTCTTGCTCGATTCATGTGGATGGCAAAAATTCTGTCCGATTTTCCCCTTGTGTGCCCAATTAAGGGTCATCAATCTGTCCCTTCACTCCTGCCATGACCTTGTCGGTGGTGTAGTGTCTTCGGACGATGAGGCATTTGGTCAGGCCCCAAAGCGCAGAAAGGCGCAGCCTACTTTTCCTGCTAGGATGTCATTCTGGGACATGGCGGAGGCACGCGCAGTAGTGGAAGACTATGCCATCACGAACCGAATGAATATTCGGTGGCTGCGCAATGAGCTGACGTGGTTTACTACACGGTGTGGGCAGTATAAGGAGAATGATTGCCCATGGCCACTCCATGTGCATGTGGCCCCAAATGACACCGGCGTCGTGGTGGACGAGTTTGTCGACGAACACAAGTGTGTCCCTAGAGTTGGTCGCGGGGACCCGACGAAGACTGTAAAGTGGGTGGCGCGGCAGATTGAATCCACGCTGAAGCGGAACCCCACTGCTGACGTTAAGACGTTGGCCGCCGTGGTGCTGAAAGCCACTGGAAAAGCTATCGACAAGAACACGATGTACCGGGCGAAGTCTAAGGCGCAGGAGAACCTAATCGGCCCCAAAGCATTATGAGTGAGTCTGTTCCCGGTCTACTGTGAAGAGGTCTGACTTCTTCTCTTATTGAGTGATGCAATTTTCTAAAGTACTGCCTCTAACTACTAACCACATGTCATCTCTGGTCTACAGTTGAAGCGTGTGGACAAGAAGACGCATGCACTCGCTGAGACGACCAAGGAAGGCATCTTCATCAGGGCGTTCGCCGCAACGGGTGCCACTGTCCTAGGGTTCCAGCACGCACGTCGGATCCTCACAATGGACGGGACGCATCTGAAGAATGGACTTAAACACGTGCTCCTCATCTGCCAGTTTTTTTACGCCAACGACAACGCCGTGCCGATTGCGTTGGCCATGGTTCAGGGGGAAAACGAGGAGAACTGGGCATGGTTTCTGGAGCATCTTGCCATCGCGTATCCAACGACCGCTGAGAAGGGTACGGTCGTCATCTCTGACCGTGATACAGGTTTGTTGACTGCTGTGGAGAAGAAGCTACGTGGGGCTCATCACACCTACTGCTACTACCACTTGCGGCAGAACGTAAGGCAGAAGTTCAGGAAGCAGGCTGGGTACTGGTTTTGGCGGCTGGCACATGCGTTGACACCCACAGAATGGACCAGGTGTGAAGAACAACTGTATGATGTGAACTCACGTGCTGTAGTGTACCTCCTCAGAGCAGACGGGATGGGCGGCATTCCAAGGTAGCACTAGGTGAGGCTGTACTGTCCTCTCGGTCGTGGTGGATACACCACGTCGAACGCCGCAGAGTCGTTGAACCCCCGCATCGTTGAGTGCAAGAAACTGTTACCCTTCTACTGCTTTGTGTCTCTGTACAGTTGGGTGCAGCGCTTGCTTGCAGACAGGTGCAGGTTTAGCAATTCATGTGAAGGTCAACTTGCGCCAACACCGGATAAGGGCCTCCTCAACAGCAGTGTCCTGGCGCACAACTATGACATCGTCGAGGAAAGGCCCCAGAATTGCAGCATGACGGGGCCGAGTAACAGGACCGGCATGGTGAACATGCAGGACCGCACGTGCACTTGCGATGCCTGGAAGGAGTGGGGACTTGCCCTATGCACATGCGTGCACTTTCATCATCGGCCGTAGGGAGCAAGCAGAGGCATTGTGCGACGTTGGACTCACACGCATGGCATACAGACGCACGTACAACTTTCCCATGCCAGGCATTAACCCTGCTTCCCTCAAAGTCCCAGATGGTGTGCTGTGGCAGCAGCCAGGACCTAAATGTGGAGCAGGGCGGCCGAAGAGTGCACGGTGGGACTGCGAGGACAAGCGTCGGAAGAACTACATCTGCCCGCGGTGCAGATAGAAGGGACACACTAAGAAGAAGTGTACGAACGAGCCTGCGGTAGCTCCAGCTACTGAGGCTGTGGCCAATGCTCTGAAACGCCGAATACAACGCACAGAAGATGCCATGAGGGCAGAGGCGTATGCTGAAAGGTGGCCTCCAGCAGAGACCCAAGCGAAGAACGAAGCTACAGCAGTTGCAACAGCAGTTGCGACAGCTGCCACTTGTGCCCCCGCAACACCACAGCAGGTTCACGAGCTATAGGGAATAGTGCAGAAACTATTGTCCTACTTTGCGACGACAGTCCAGGGACCAACGTGCTGGACATTGGCGCACGCTAGGGATGGGCGGGGCAGGCGGGGCGCACGAGCACCATTGAAACAGCAAACGGAGTTGCTGCTGTAGCATCTGCGGTGGTTGCATCAACAGCAAGGGCAACAGGAGCAGCGGGTGTCGCAACTGACGACGCTGAGTATGACCCTGAGGCAGTAGGCTACGACTCTGCACAAAAGGAGATCTACGACCCTAAACGGCACGTCCTTAGCGACTCGGATGAGGAGGAGGCCGCGGACGACGACCGATTCGCTGACCCACAGCAGCAAAGGGAGTGGGAGGCAAGAACAGTCCGTGAAGAGCAACAGGTCTGCGTCATGGATGGTTGGGAGGAGTGCGTAGAGGAGTGGGATGACGACCCCGATGTCTTCTAAAGTGTAAGTATGCTCTTTCCTGTTCATGTGCTCTTTCCTGATGTTCACTTCTCACTAGAGGAAATGTTCTCATTCATCCTTTAATCTTGCCATGTGTCTGTTGCAGGTCATACCCAAGAGGTACCAGGTGGGAGCACATGTAGTGAGGACTGGAAGAGGAGTTTGGTACCTTACCACCACCACTGGGACTACAAGGGTTGCCAGAGTACCAGTCCTGTTTGACGGCGGACTGTTCCAGGGGTAGCTGTAGTGAGGGTGTAGTTCATTTGGGGTAGGGTAGGTCTGATGGAGTTCAGAAGGCCATACAATTATAGCACGTTTTGACAAATTTTTTACAAGTCATCCATCTTCTGTTGTGAGCAAGCGTTAAACCATGGGTTATGTGAATGCAAAGAATACAGTGAATGGAATTGGTCTTACATGGAATTGAGCTGTATTGATTAAAGTAGTGTGTTTTGCCAAAACGTGCTATAAAGGGGAAGCATTGTCCTGTGGTTCATTCTCTTCATTGCATCTTAACTCCACTGAATAAGCTTTCACACCGATAGAGACAACCATGGATTGTTTCACTTCACTCCTGGCTGGAGCAGGTGTGACATACATCGTCATGACGTGGAAGGATTGGACACCACGACCAGTTCACATTGTGAAGATGTATATGTATCATTGTCAACATGGAGCATGTCATAATGCGGACAGTGCATGTGAGGAGGTGCTGGAAGAAGTCTTTTACGACGTAGAGGACTGTGACATAGAGGGCGCAGACTCTACGGCATCGGACACAGAAGACGAGTTGGAGTTTATGGACTGCTACCCTCATGGTTGCTGTGTTACTGGAAACTTGTGTCTTGCCTATGAGATCATGGCCTGGATCTATTCTTTGCCACCTATGGTGCAGCGATGGTTGGTCAGTGGACTGCCCGGTCCTTTCTGTTGTGCTTTGTGCCGTTCCTGTACAGTTTACTCTGACCACTCGGCCGTGTCCATACTCGTGCAGATCCCTCAGGTGGGCGGCCCTGGTGACACCGGCGCGACGACAGGCGGCGGACTACCCTCTTGGAGCTGACCAACCACTGTTCAAGAGCCCCAGATGCCACAGGGACTCTTTGCTGTGTCTTCTACGTCTTGTAGGCGTCTTTCAGCAGACTGGCCATGAGGCCTATTTGCATTTTTTTTGCATTGTATGCTCACTGTCAGTTGATGGATGCATGCATGTGACCAGTCGTAGCGTCCGTCTTTTGATTGTGCACGTCTAGGTTCAGACGGCGTAGCATTCTAACATGTGTGCGCAGAGTTACGGCCAAAACAGTGGTTTTGGGCCGGTTTTAGGACAGCTCTTGGACTGCCGCGTGCGACACCCGCCGTGCGCCGCGGCAGGTGTTTATTCCTTGGACCTGTCATTTTTCATCTCTCTCTGCATATGCTATATTGAAGCATTCTGACACTGTGTCTTGTGTCTCCTAGCCAAACCCTTGCGTTGTGTGTACGACCTGTGACTGTCGTCACCGTCTGATGAGGCACTGGCGCCCGGTCAGCGGCTGTGTTGCTAGGAAGCTTCTATGCACTTTCTCACTTTCATGGGAGGCTGTGTAATGTAGTTGCTCTGGAGGAGGATGTTGGAAAGTTGTTATCAATGTCAGATGTGCAATTCATTCAAACAATGAAGTTTGTCAACAACCCTGCTTACTGTACTATTTGGTAGTCTGAGTGTTTGGTGCCATGGGGATGTTGTTATTAAACGCAGTGAAACATGTATTGTGTGCCCAGTACAATACTACACAAGTGCCTCAACTTCACCCAAAAAATTTGCTATACACAAGTGCGGTAACATACTTTTACCCATGTCAAGAAAGCATGTGTAGGAGGTGGACGCTGTTTAGACAGACAAGAATGTTGGGCATCCAATAGTAAAAAGGAAATGATTTATGACGAAACAAGCATGGGGTCAAATACGTGACAACGTGATGGGATGCATCTACACCCACGGATGCAAATCACTTTTGGCGTACACTGGGCGGCTAGTTGGAGCCCGCATACCCAAAATCCAACACATGGTGTGAGGACTCGGCGGCGCATGGTCATACATGGCGTTCCACTGTGCCTTCACCTGGCGCCATGCAGCCTCAGTGTTGAAGTTCGTTGGCCACTCACAACTCTGTGCCCTCTTGCCTCTCACACTCTGCACACACTCTGTACAGATTAAATGACAATGGTCTCCCCCTGGGAAGCGTCCAATGTGGCCATCATTGTTGGAGCCGTGGACGCCATCAATCTACTGCTGCTGCTGGACCCAGGAGAGCTCGTTGGCACAGCCGAGACCATTGCATGAATCTCTCTGACTCTATGTGACTCTCACTGATGTGGTAGATGCTTGGCATGTACACTCTTACTGCCGTGCCCTGCTTCATATTGCCTTGCCTTGCATGTGGTGGGGGAGTTGCATAGTTCCCGGGTGTTGATCCTCAGCGGGGCCACCATGCCGGTTCTGACCGTGCATCGGTGAGAAGCCGCCACCGGTTAATTCCGAGTGGTCGGGCTTGACCCCCGGGTGGCGGTGCTCATCCACTCGAGCTCGTCGCTCGTGGTGGGTGAGCGCTCACCGGTTCTAGGTTCGCTCGCTCCCCCTCTTGTTACTTGTCTTGGTGAAGTATGGAAGTTTTCTAAGGGCAAGCTTACCGCATTCATGGCGCTTCTCATGCGTTGCCGTCACCCGCCTCACACACCACAGGCTAGTCAAGTATCACACTAGCAACTTCTGGTATCAGAGCCGCGTGGATCCACTCCCGCCGCTCGTCGATCCTGGACCCTCGAATCTTCGCGTGGCCCACAGTTCTCATGAGTCCGGCCGGTTCTCCCACCAGCCGTCTCATTGGTCTGCAGCACATCTGGGTGCTGCTGCCTTTCCGCCCCGTTTTCTTCACACCTGGCACCCGTCGCCGCTAACTGCCTCGAATCTCTGGGGCACCGCGGGTGTCACGTCATCCCTCCACGAACACTGCTCTCGGCGGCTTCTCCTATGCATCTCCGCCCAGTTCTCAGTTGCATCTGCAACCTCTCAGAGCTCCTCTTCACGGGCCCTATGACCACTCTTGGCCACCCTCGACTGCCCCGGCCGTACGTGACTCTCGGGCAGCCTGATAACCTGCAGTGCAGAGCAATCTCTTGCATTCCTCGGCAAACCCTGCCACATTCCCCCCACCAGCGCGCCAGAAAGACTTCGAGACGCCGCCACCTCAATTCACATCGAAGCTCACCTTCACCTCCTGGGAGACACGCTTCAGTGCGTGGGCCCAAGGTGAGCTGTTGTGGGAGTACTACTCTCCTGCCAAGGCACCTTTTGTGCCGCAGCCGACGGAGGCCGCCCGTGCTGTTCGGGCTCTCATCAACGCCGGACCGGAAAATCTCCTGGACGACATCGGCACGTACAATGCCGACCCTATCCGAGGCACAAGTGCAGATCCAGTCGGTGCCTATGCACTCATCCGCCGCCGCAAGACNTCGAGACGCCGCCACCTCAATTCACCTCGAAGCTCACCTTCACCTCCTGGGAGACACGCTTCAGTGCGTGGGCCCAAGGTGAGCTGTTGTGGGAGTACTACTCTCCTGCCAAGGCACCTTTTGTGCCGCAGCCGACGGAGGCCGCCCGTGCTGTTCGGGCTCTCATCAACGCCGGACCGGAAAATCTCCTGGACGACATCGGCACGTACAATGCCGACCCTATCCGAGGCACAAGTGCAGATCCAGTCGGTGCCTATGCACTCATCCGCCGCCGCAAGACAGTAACTGGGCATGCCGCCCAAAGTGCTCTCACTGTTTAGTTCAACACACTGCAGATGCGAGCAGATGAGACTGCAGACGAATACTGGGCCCGCAGTTTGCGGCTCCTACGTGACCTTGGGAAGGCTACACCAGGTCCCCTCTCGGCCTGCCTTTCCATTGTTGCTCGCCTCATTCCCGAGCTATCAGATCTTTATCTCCATGTGTCTCAGGCTGAGCTTGAGCGCCTTGCATCATCTCCTGTCCCTGCTGATGCCCCACCGGGCATTGGTCCTCTCTTTGACTTCACTGTTGCACATCTCACCAACTGGTGGAATGCCCTTCAGAACAAACGCATGCATCGTGCAGCCATTACAGCTATCACCACCTCCTCACCATCCTCTTCTACTGCAGCGTCCTCCACCACTTCCTCTTCCCCGGCTGCCGCCCACTCCACTCAGGCTTCCAACCGTGGAGGGAGCAGTGGCTCCGGCCCCAGCCGTGGTGGGGGCCGACAAAGTAAAGGGTGTGGGGGTGGTCGTGGGGGCAGAGGCTCTGCCACCTCTGTCGTAGACGTTACCTGCTGGAACTGTGGCGCGACTGGTCACTCGGCGCCCAAGTGCCCCGCTCCGCGTGACGATGCACGCCTTGCCTCATCCATGCGTGCTCACTGGGCACGCACCGGCGTCACAGCCTCATCAGCCGCAGCTGCCATGACTGTTTCCTCTTCCTCTTCCTCCTCAGCCTTGGCCACCACACTCTCTCCTCTCCAGCAGCCGCCGCCATCTCCTAGCACCTGGGGCTGGGTCCCCCCACCGTCTGGTCCTACCCACTACGGTCCTCCATCCTCACACTACTCAGCTCCTCATTGGGGACGAGACGATGGTCAGTACTCCGACCGCTCATCAGACCGCTCCTCTGACCGCTCCTCCGAGCGCTCTGATTGCCGGGATGAGGAGCGCGCCCTCGAGCGACGGCTTGCCGAGCTTCTTCATCTTCGCTCTCAGGGAGGTGAGAGTGTGAGTGGTCAGTCCCGTGTTTCTGTTTGTGAGTCCGATGCCACTCTTCGTGGCTCATCCTCTGGGGCTGTTCAGGGGGACCTGCCTAATGATCGTGCATGGATTGAGGATTGGCAGTCATACACGTTACCCTCTTGTTTTGGTCCTTGCTCGTCGTCCTCTGCACGTGGTACTGTGGCTGTCTGTTTGGCTCTCCCCTCCACACGTGCTTTCCTTGGCCTCTAGATCATTGACTCTGGAGCCACGCATCATATGACCTCCTGTCGTTCTTCCTTTGTGTCTCTTGGACCCGTTCAGTCTGTCCGTTCTGTACGCACTGGCTCTGGCCAACTTCTCCCTTTCCAAGGTGTTGGTGTTGTTCGTTTTGTTGGGCCTGGTGGCACAGTCTACCTTCCCGACGTTTTGTATGTCCCTAACCTTGAAGTCAGTCTGCTCTCTGTCACCACCCTTGACGATCAGGGCATGGACTTCTCGTCCAGCCGCGGCCTTGCCTCTATCTCCCTTCGTTCCTCTGGCCATGTCGTTCTTCGTGGTGTGCGCTCTGATCGCCTTTTCCGTGTGCCGCTCACTTTCTCACCGTCTTCCGCTACGTCTGCATTTGTTCATGTTGCCCCTTCGTTCTCCCCAGCTCATGCTGAGCTCCTGCATCGCCGCCTCTGTCACATTCACACTGGTGCCATTCAGCGCCTTCTGCGCCTCCAGCCTGCACACGGCCTTGACCCTGCCACCTTCTCTCCACCCTGCTCTTCCACTTGCCTGGACTGTGCCAGCGGCAAAATGCACCGTTCACCCTTCTCCACGTCTGAGTCCACTACCTATCATCCCCTTGACCTGGTCCATGCTGATGTCATGGGTCCATTGCCACATGACTTCCTTGGGGGCCTTGGTCGTTACGTCCTGTGTCTCACGGATGACTTTTCTCGCTATCGTTGGGTGTTTTCCCTGCGACACAAAATTGAAGTCACTGACGTCATTGAGTCCTGGCTCCCCCAGGCCGAGCGGGCTTGTCTCCGGTCATTGCGTGTATTTCGCAGTGACCGTGGTGGTGAGGTCTTTGGTCCTACGTCCCGCTTCCTTGAATCCCGTGGTGTCCGCCTTGAGTCCTCCGCTCCGTACACCCCCCAACAAAATGGCGTGTCTGAACGCTGGAACCGCACTCTTGCGGATGGGGTTCGCTCCTTGCTCTCTGCGTCTGGTCAGTCTCCACTCTTTGCTTTTGAGGCCATGTCCTACATGACTTAGGTCTGGAACCGTATCTCTCATGGCCCTCTTCCTCACACTGTCACTCCTTTTGAACGATGGACTGGTCAGCGTGCGGATCTTCGCCTTGCCCGTGTGTGGGGCTGTCTTGCCTCCGTCTGGGTGCCGACTGATCAACGTGACGGCAAACTGTCCCCTCGTGGTCGTTTGTGCATCTTCCTTGGTATCTCCCCCTTCTCGAAGGCGTGGCGCTTCTGGGACCCTTCCCGTTGCCGCGTCATCGAGTCTCGTGACGCCCTATTCTTTGAGCACCTGTTTGAGCGTGACACATCTCGCTTTGGTGGGTCCCTCTCTCCGCCTGTTCGGGGTGGGGGTGGTTCTCTGCCCTCTGGTGGGCCTGTTGGTCTGCCCTCTGGTGGGCCTGTTGGTCTGCCCTCTGGCGGGCCTGCTGGTCTCCCCTCAGTGCGTCACTCGGACCCCATTGCCTCCTCCTCTGCTGAGCAGAGCACTCCCTTGCCCGGGTCCCCCTCTCCTATGTCTCCTTCCTCCACTGTCCCGGTGTCCTCTCCCAGTCCCGCTCTGGCATTCCCACTGCTGCCTCTCCCGCAGCATCGTCCTCTACCTCCCCTCTTAGTGCCACCTCACCGTCTGTCCCTGTTGAGCCAACGCTTACCTCCTCGCCACCTCGTTCTGCGACTCCTCCTGCCTCTGCGTGTGCTCTGTCCATTCCTCCAGTCTCACCCTACACGCGCGGAGGGCGTCTCAGGGCTCTTCCCTCCCAGACTCAGCCTGTCATTTCCGGTGACCCTGGTCTTCGTGCCCTTCGTCTCACCACCTCTGGTCTGTCCGCATCCGCATCCGTCGTTCATCCCAGCACCGCACTTGGCTACTCTCTTGTCGAACAAGAGTTCCACTCTGCCTTATCGTCCTCTGTTGCAGGCTATGTTGCCTTGTGCTTTGCTGCTGCTGGCCTCTCTCCCCTTCCTCTAGAACCACTGACTGTCTAGGCAGCTCGCACTGCCTCGGACTCTTCGTTGTGGGAACAGGCCATGAAGGCCAAGCTCGATGCACCGTCTAAGCACGGTGTCTATGAGCTCGTTAACCTCCCACCGGGTCGCAAGGCTGTCGCTGCCAAGTGGGTGTATCGTCGGAAACTGAATCCTGACAACACGGTGGAGCGGTACAAGGCTCGTCTTATCGCCAAGGGATTTTCTCAGATTCATGGTGTTGATTTTGATGAGACCTTCGCTCCCGTCGGTCGATATACCACAGCCAGGGCTCTACTCAGTCTAGTCGCTCAACATGACTGGGAGCTCGAGCAGATGGACGTCAACAATGCCTTCCTGCATGGCAGGTTGGATGAAGAGATCTACATGGTGCAACCACCCGGGAACTCTGATGGCACCAATCGGGTTTGGCGCCTGCGCAAGGCCCTCTATGGCCTCAAACAGTCCCCACGGTGCTGGAACCAGGAGATCACCGCCACCCTTGAGAAAGGTGGCTATAAGCGAAGTGTCGTTGACCCGGCACTGTTCCTTGGTCCTCCCACAAAACCACTTGTAGCCATTCTTGTGTACGTGGATGATCTCCTCATTGCCTCTCCCGATGCTGCAGCCATGACAGCCGCCAAGTCCCTGCTGCAAGCAGCGTACAAAATGAAGGATCTTGGCCCAGCTCGTGTCTTTCTAGGCATGGAGCTGGAGTGCGACCGTGCACGTCGCATCTTGCACGTGCATCAGGCTGCGTATATACGCAGCCTGGGGGAGTCCCTACTCACCACTCCTCGCCTCTATCCCCACAGCGTCCACGCCCATGACCCCAGCTGGCCAGTCCCTACTCAAGTCACAGGACCTCTCAAGCCTGGGGGAGCCGGTTGATGTCACAGACTACCTGCGTGTCATTGGCTCTCTCATGTACCTTGCTACGACCACACGTGCAGATGTGGCCTTTGCCATGAACTTCCTGTCTCGGTTCTCTCAGTGCCCTCGCGAGCGCCATCTCGAGGCAGCATTGCGAGTGGTGCGGTATGTTCTCTCCACCCCCCGTGTTGGGCTGTGCTTCCGTGCACAGCCCTCAGTGGTAGTCGATGGCTTCACGGACAATGACTGGGCGCATGATTCTGATGCTCGCAGTCGCACGGGGTACATCTTTCTAGTTGGTGGGAATGCCGTCTCCTGGAAAAGTGGTAAGCAAGGATGTGTGGCACGCAGCACCGCTGAGGCTGAGTATGTAGCATTGGGTGCAGGCACTTGTGAAGCTGTCTGGTTGTGCCGTCTGCAGCAACAACTACGTGTTCCCATCCGCTGTATCACTCTGCGCTGCGACAACCAAAGCACAAAAGCTATTGCTGAAAACAGTGGCATGCACCACTCACGCACCAAGCACATCAATGTTGAGCACCACTTTGTTCGTGAATGCATTACCGCCGGCATCATTCGCATCGCATGGGCGGACACACAATCACAGAGAGCTGACTTTCTCACTAAGGCCCTCAGTCGTAATGTCTTCAAAGGTGTTGTTCACTCTGTGGGTCTCATCAGTCAGCACGATCACGGCTGACAGTCAATCCTGTCGGTTCTTCTCATCTTTTGTGGTCATCTCTTGTGACTCTTTCATGTGTGTATGGGTTGCTTGTCTGCGGGTCATGGGGGAGTGTTGAAGTTCGTTGGCCACTCACAACTCTGTGCCCTCTTGCCTCTCACACTCTGCACACACTCTGTACAGATTAAATGACAATGGTCTCCCCCTGGGAAGCGTCCAATGTGGCCATCATGGTTGGAGCCGTTGACGCCATCAATCTACTGCTGCTGCTGGACCCAGGAGAGCTCGTTGGCACAGCCGAGACCATTGCATGAATCTCTCTGACTCTATGTGACTCTCACTGATGCGGTAGATGCTTGGCACGTACACTCTTATTGCCGTGCCCTGCTTCATATTGCCTTGCCTTGCATGTGGTGGGGGAGTTGCATAGTTCCCGGGTGCTGATCCTCAGGGGGGCCACCATGCCGGTTCTGACCGTGCATCGGTGAGAAGCCGCCACCGATTAATTCCGAGTGGTCGGGCTTGACCCCCGGGTGGCGGCGCTCATCCACTCGAGCTCGTCGCTCGTGGTGGGTGAGCGCTCACCGGTTCTAGGTTCGCTCGCTCCCCCTCCTGTTACTTGTCTTGGTGAAGTGTGGAAGTTTTCTAAGGGCAAGCTTACCGCATTCATGGCGCTTCTCATGCGTTGCCGTCACCCGCCTCACACACCACAGGCTAGTCAAGTATCACACTATCGCAACTTCACTCGGACTCGTCACATGTTCGTTTGGGTGGAACAGGAATGTCCTCACCCCATGGACCACGTTGACTGTGTTCGATGTTACCCCAACGGAGCATCGGAGGCAGTGCCCGCTCTACGTCCATGCAGTCCATGTCCAACGTCCACAAGTGGTGCCCTATCGCGCTACTAACGCGCAAAATCGCTAATTCATCCGAAAAAACGGTGGGGTTTTACGTTCAACTAGGGTCCTTTCACGCATTCAGCAAGAGTACGCAGCAAACTGTCATGTGCGTGGCGGTTGCTCATGGAACGACCAATCGCGATAGTCAGGGGTGGACGATGAAAGGACCAATCGCGCTTGACAGCGGTGTTCGTCAATAGTTTCATATTCGACCCTATTCGGTGTTAATGTCAATGTCATTGCTAAGGTTGACGGCATAGACGAATGGGTTCGCATCGAGGCGAGCCATAGTATAATTCCATATGCAATACAACCCCCCCCCCCCCCCTCGACAGGATGCTGTCAGTACGTCTCGGGAGTATAGTGGACGGCTTTGTCTGTATTTGGACGAATTCGGCTGTACCATTGTCCTTTACTTCTCAAGTGAAATTGCAATTTGTCGGAGGCGCACTATATAACCCCCAATACGGCTCGGTTCCATTCGCGAAGACTGCAAGAAAGTGTCCAATTCGCTGTGGATGTATTGTTGTTAAGATAAAAAGTAATGGACATAACGTTCTTTTTCCGCGGACCCTGGACATGGCGGTTAAAAACAACGATCACGTGGTATGGGAGACATAAAGTCTTCGCCGTGTGGATATGGGGTTGTTAAAGAGCGATACCTGGATATGGGGGATCTATCGGGAAATCGATGGGTATATGGTCACCCCCCCCAACCTGTTACAGGGTCAAAACTGGTTGCATCCTGGAGAGGATTTCGCTAGAATGGGGCCTAGTCGGAGATCATTAGCCGTTTTTGTTGCCTGTTGAGTGCTTTCGCCCATCTGAATCCAAGTACCCGTTCAGCAAGTTGAGGGACAAAAGTACGTGAACGGCTTGAACTGCTACAGTCACCACACGGACGATGGCATGACATGGGACGCAACTGTGTACGTGGCTACAGCAAAAATCTATCCCCCCCGCAGCAGGCCTGCGAACGCAGGAACCGAGAGAACACTGGCTACCGCACCCCACTGGTTCGATTCACAAACCGGAGCGACCATTTCCTTATCGGCCGGTTGACTAACCGGCTTGAAGCTATCGTCGCTTCTCAAACGGACGTTTCTGCGAGCCCCCACCAGCTTGAGGCCTCTCGGGCCTTCGAAAGGGTCAAAAACGGACGCGCGGCAACCTCCCATTTACCACCACCTCCTATCCGACTTCGACAGCTTCCTACGCTACTTTGCCAGGCTGCTGTTGCAGCCGATCAGGCGAGTGCTCGTCCCCGGCGGAGGAGAGGCCATGCTGGTGCGTCTTTGCTACGGAAAGGCGAGGCAGCAGCTTGAGCGGCAGTTGGCCACACCGTCCGTACATCCCGCTAGGGATCTCCCAGGCGCTGCTGTGCGCGAGCAAGCTCAGAACCTTCCGTGGCGAAGGTGGCCCACAGCGACGTGCTTGGCGTGTGGCGTGTGGCGTGTGGCTTGTGGCGTGCCATGCTTGCCGTTGCAGTTAGGATGCAGCGCAGACGGATAAGCCCACTAACGGCCAGCATCCAACGACCAGCAGGAATGCGTAGTCTCTGCATGTCGAATCACTTGGTTCTAGACGAATGCTCCGTCTGACCTGGAACTTCAACTTCATCTGGTCTTGGGTAGGCTCCCGTTCGTAGACGCTTAGGTTTTGCTTCGCCTTGCATGCACGGGCCAGCAGTCGCGTAGTCGTCTTGTTCGACCAGCAGCCTGATCCTCGTCATCCATCATTGTGAGCACTGTTGGCGAAGGCCAGTGGATGTTCCAGGGATGATCTAAGCCGCCTTTTGGGGACGAGCCGACATGCCTCACCGGGACCTGGAAGACGTGGGACTGGCGAGCCCCAAGCCCGGCTCGCGCAGCACGCGCAGGGCTGGCGATCAGGCGAAGAGGGATTCCGGCGGGAGGGATTCCAGCGGCGGGCATGGCTTTGCATCCACGTCGTCCTGGGCTGACGTGGAGGAGCGGCCCTTCTCCCGCAGCATCATGCGGACCCGCAGCCGGGACATCTCAGCCAGGGAGTTGGAGGCCCTTAGAGGATTCATGGGAGACCACAGCGGGCCTCTGGCTTTGGAGGGAAGGGGAGGAGGAGGTGTTGGTGTTGGTGCAGGAGGAACGGGAGGAGCAGGAGGGAGTTCGGGTACTGCCAAGAGCCATGGTTGGGGTGGAGAGGACGCGGCATTGGCACCCGTGGATTCAATGGCAAGAGCAGGCCCTCCGTTGAAGTCGCCGGAGTCGAGCGAGAGTCCCGCAGCTCTGGC